>PVIU01009280.1:0-77324 GCA_004026605.1 Ondatra zibethicus
AAACTTAGAGATCAATCGAAGGTTTGCTTGCCAAGTTTTGCTTTTATCATTTTTAAAAAACCAGAGTGCCCACCTGTTCTGGAGAGGGTGTTTGATATAGTGCTCTGGGTTGGCAACCTCCTGACTGGATTCTGTTTTCTCCTCTTCCGCAGGTGGGGGATTAGTAGTAGGGGTGGTTTCCGGTTCCACAGTCGCCATCCTCTCTTTCTCTCTCTTTAGAAAGCTAACAGGCAAACAACTTAATTTTTGTTTTACCGATTCCATGAAATTTTACTTAAAGAAAAAAAACACTATATTCCAAAATGAGCAAAATTAAGATATGATGACCAGAGCTTGGTCATCATGAATGTAATATTGATAACCAACTCAACAGTTGGACTGGCCCTTGTTCTAGAGAACAAACTTAGAATGCATCTCCTTCTAGAGATAGAGTAAGTACCTCTTCGTGGATATCTAGAAATGATAGCTGATAACTGGCTTTAGTAAGTACATTTATTGAGGTTTTCCTTATTCTTAACAGATTGGGATGCTATTCACAGCCCCTCTCCATACTGTTATCTGACCCTCTTCTGTGCCTTAGTGTAAGCTGTAAATCCTTCCTTTGTGTTTTCTTATCTGCAAATTTCAACTCTTTCTCTTTTCAGGCCTTGACTAATAGCTGAGCCCAGCATATGTAGATCCTTATGTTATATGACTCAGCTCTCCACAATGGGCCAATGACCAACTGTTCCTTCTGAGCTTTATCCCACTGGAAAGAGAATCCTTCACTACTATCCTTCAGTCAGAGGAAGCATTTTCCTAGGAGCGACACCCTTTTCCACCTTGTATTAGAACCTTCTGCTGATGTATTCAAGAGCCAGGCCTGAATTTCTTCTATCACCAGTCTGTGAGAGAACACCATCAATCAATAATTGACAGCTGAGAGAGTAGTGACAAAGGACAGATCTATATCTGGCCTTTACTCTGTGTAGGAACCATAAACTCTGAATATAGTCAACCCAAGTTCAAATGGGCTTTAATAAAATGTGGTCGCCTATTACTGCCCTTCCAGAGATGTTTGTATCCAATGACGCAGTTTTCAGTTATTGCTGGGCTCCAAGAGGATGGGAACCTCCTTTGCAGGCAGAGGGCTAATTCTCTGCAGAACGCATGGCACTGTCGCGACATCTGCAGCAGAATCTCTCATCTCAGTACTTCTTAAAGTTTTCAAGATTGAAAGTCACTAGATAAGTCAATTGAATAAATATGTTGCAAAAATATAAAGAGTGTAATTGAAAAATTATGCCTATTTTTGGCATAAGTTGGTATAAGGCAAAAATAAGATCTATTGTTATTAAAGCTGTGTGGACAAAAAGGTGTGCAGCATGTTACACAGCAGCTCCCAGTGCCACCGAGATGAAAGAAGAGGTGACAGAGTGGGACTGGGAGATGAGTGGGGGTGCATGATGTGAAATTCCCAAAGACTCAATAAAATTTGTGTTAAAAATGTCCCAAATGGATAGGACCTCATGAATTTTCAAACACAAAAGTACTCATGCTTCCAGTGAGATAAAAAGGAAGAAAACGCTGGTCAGATTGACAACTTTCTAATCATTGTTATATTATGCAGCTCTGATAAGCAGAATTTGTTTTCGTACCAACAACTTTTTGCTTGAGCTAGGTTTACTAGTGGACTGTCGTACTCCTGTTTTCATTATGACACTATTTTGGTGGGCTCTTTCCATTTACAGAAGCTACTCACTGTTAAAACAAAGTTGATTCAGTAAGAATAAAACCTTGTATTGCCCCTGTTCACTTAATTAAAGGCTAAAGGTGATCACCCAGATCCCACACATATGAATTTTTAGTAGTCCGTACTCTGTGTTCAAGACCAATGCAAGTTTAGTCTGGTCACACGCCAGCACGGAGAGGCAAGGTTGGAATAAAGTCCCTCTCCTTGTCTTACAACTATTGACAGTTGTTGATTACTGGGAGAGGGAGAGGAGGCTTTAAAAACATAACCTTTGGTTAAGTTGATTGTGGTTCAGTGGAAGGCTAGACATTTAAGAAGATGTAGGCAGCATAAATTGGACTTGATGGGTTAAAACAATGTGTCTACAAAAATGAGAGGGGAGGGAAGATATCACTCTGTAGGGAAGAAGACTGGGGACTCATTGCTTAATAGAAAAAATGATTTCTAGACATACATTGAAGTGATGGTTACACAAGACTATGAGCATGATTAATGTGACTGAATTATGCATTTAAATAATAAAATTATCAGATTCTATTTCTATTTAATGTATTTTAATCACGGTAAAATACAATTATAAAAACACTTTACAAATGAGGACACAAAGTTGGGAGGGTCGAGAAGTCGGGTGGATCTGGGAGAAAGCTGGGGGGAAAGAAGGAACATGATCAAAATGCATTGTATGAAATTCTCAAAAAACTAATAAATTTTTAAAGATGGGAGATAAGAAGATATGAACACATTGACTTTGTTAATAAAAAAGACTAGGCTAGATGGTCTGATCCATTCTTTGAGTTTCTAATACTTCACAACTGATTTAGAGAGATAGCGTAAGATTAAGTTTTTCTTGGAAGCCCAAGAAGACAAATTAGTTACTTTGATGTACTGGCTAGTTTTATGTCAGCTTGACACAGCAATAGTCATCAGAGAGGAGGGAGCCTCAACTGGGAAAATGCTTCCATAAGATTGGGCTATAGGCAGGCCTATAAAACATTTTCTTGCTCATTGTGGTTGATGTGAGGGCTCAGGCCATTGTGGGTGGTACCACACCTGGGCAGGTGGTCCTGGGGTCTATAAGAAAGCAGGCTGAGCCAGCCATGAGGAGCAAATACATAAGCATCTCCCCTCCATGGCCTCTGCCTCAGCTCCTGTCTCCAGGATCCTGGCCTGCTTGACTTCCTCTCTTGACTTCCTTTGATGATGAAATGTTATGTGGGAAGAGAGCCAAATAAATTGTTTCCCCCTGTTGCTTTCGGTCATGGTGTTTTATCACAGTAGCACTACCCTTGGCTGTGTTACTTGGAGGCCTGCTCTGGGGGAGAGGAAAGTTGGGGTGAACTAGGAGAAATGGAGGGGAAAACTTCGGTCAGAATGTATTTTATGAGAGAAGAATTTATTTTCCATAATTAAAAAGAAAGACTCAGGCTTGAGATGACTGGTTTTTGCTACATTTCTAAGTTGTGCTAGTAGGTTTGATTTCCTGTGTAAAACTGATGTGAAAACTTTTTAATTTAGGAATACAACGTTCTTGTTTAACTATCCTACACATTCAGGAGCCTTTCCTGTTTCTTTGGTCTAGATTTTTATCTTTTATACGAGGTCAGTGTATATCCTCTTCTTTTTAGCTGTTTATTTTTTAAATTTAAAAGAAAATTTCATATAATAAAAGATTCAATATAATTTATAGGAACAAACAGGGCCATACATGGCTGGCTCCATGCATGATGCCTGACATGCATGCTCACTAGCTCAGTTGCCACCGAAGACCAGATCCAGTGCTTTGAGTCAGTTTTATCGTAACATCTACTCCATCTATGGGCTGCTAGAGTGAGTGAAGGAGCTGTTCCTGCCCAACCAGATATCATTACTGAACAGTACTGGTCCTAGGGTTCTAGGCCTACTGGCTGAAGCCCAGCATGGTGCCAGTGTGGCTGAAGTCTGCACTTCTTGACCTGCTTGTAGACAGAGAACATAGGGAAGCGGTGCTGCCTGTAATCTATTAGCACAAAAGTCAAACATGGTGAGCCTCACGACAGCCGGCATGGAGGCCAGGGAGTTTGAGGAACTCAGATACACTGCCTAGCTCTGAGATCTGGACAATAGCAGGAGAGCTGAGACTCATCTAAGGAGTGGTCCAGTATTTATGGTGTGTCAGAGGCTGGAAAACTTGAACTAGACCAACAACTTCTTGAAATGAATATTTGCATGTAAAGCTGTTTGAACAGAAAAAAATGTACTGTGTGACACACTGCAGTTTCCAATGCCACTGTGATAATCAAATATGAGATGGAGAGGTGGGAAAGGTCACAGATCAAAGCAGTGAGTGAGTGGTGGAAAGAGGTGGGAATGGAGATGTGGTGGTGGTAATGGGTATGAAAGAAGGTTTCAGTGGACAAGGGAACTTGTAGTTGATGTGTAGGGTCAACCGCGTAGTGTGCAGCAGCCAGAAGTTTGCACTTAAACCCTAACCTCAAAGATGATTGCATGATTACCCTGGATCTGAGCAATGACAGAATGTACAAGATGAAGAATGATTCATTTTATGGATTGAACTGAGAAACCTCTACGGTCTATGCTGCCCATGGAGCCCACTTTGGTATCCATGGTCTACTGTTCCAAGCCGAATTGAAGCTGGAGATTCATAAGGTATATGTGTCCCTATTGCAGATGGTGTCTGTGTTATGGTCATGATCCGGTCATTCAGATGTCCATGGTCTGATCTGCAGCCTGAAATCCTGTTGATGTCTGTTGGCCATGGTGCTACAGGGGCCATATTGATGGGAATATCCTAAGCAGCTAAGGCCATGGTGGTGTCTGGGTCCAAGCAGCCATGGAGGGCTGCGATGGTGTCTGTAGCCTAAGTAGTGGTAGAGTGTTCTCTTGTGTCCATGACTTGTCGTTGTCCTATTTAGGATTTCTATTGTTGTGAAGAGACGCCAAGACCACAGCAAATCTTCTAAAGGAAAATATTTAATTAGGGCTGCTTACAGTTTCAGAGGTTTAGTTCTTTATCATTATGGCAGGACATGGTGGTGTGCAGACAGACATGGTGCTATAGAAGTAGCTGAGTTCTCCGTCTTGGACTGGGGCTGGCTTGAGTATATGAGACCTCATAGTCTGGCCCCACAGTGACACATTTCCTCTGACAAGGCCACACCCACTCCATCAAGACCATACACCTTAATAGTGCCACTCCCTATGGGCTTAAACACATGAGTCTATGGGGGCCATACCTATTCAGTATTGCCCCTGAGACCATGCTGAGGTCCTTGGCACGTGCTGATGCTGGAGACCATGTGGATGTGCACGGTCCATGCTCTCACGAGAAATCATGTGCAAGGACAAGATTGTGTGCCCTCGCTGGCCATCAGGGACAAGGAATTGCCGTGGTATTGCTGACTGCAGACTCGGTCGAGAAAGAGTTAAATAGAAGGCCTCAATGACAATTTCTACCCCACCCCAATTCAATCACTCAAAAAAGTAACAGACTAGACAAAAAGACATTGAAGAGAACTCTTAAGAGTTGTGATAAGGATATTGAAGTATAAATCTCTCCACAATTGAGGGATTCTGCTTGGAGTACAGTAGGGAAGGACTGGTTGTTCTTATAGGTACTGGCACCAGGGGTTTGACCATGTTCCAATGAGTATATTGGGCTTGTTTTTTGTTCTTGTTTTTCCTTTTTTGGTGGGGGAGGTCTTAAGGGTGGTGGTGCAGATCAGGGAGGCCTGAAAAGTGAGGGTTCTGGGGGATTCATGATTTAAAATTCTCAAATAAACAATAAAAATATTATGGAAAAATTGTTACTCAAATTAAAAAGTTAAAAGTACAGTATAAGAATAAGTGTGTACCACCACATATCCAGAACCTGGAGACAACCTAAATGCCCCGCGACCAAGTGTGTACCACCACATATCCAGAACCTGGAGACAACCTAAATGCCCTGCGACCAAGTGTGTACCACCACATATCCAGAAACTGGAGACAACCGAAATGCCCCTAGACCAAGTGTGTACCACCACATATCCAGAACCTGGAAACAACCTAAATGCCCCTCGACCAAGTGTATACTACCACATATCAAGAACCTGGAAACAACCTAAATGCCCCCCAACTGAAGAATGGATAAGGAAAGTGTGGTACATCTACACAATGAAGTACTACACAATGTTGTTATAAAAAAATAACAACATCTTGAATTTTGAAGACAAATGGATGGAGCTAGAAAACATCATTTTGAGTGAGGTAACCCAAATACAGAAAGACAGTTATCATATGTACTCACTCATAAGTGGGTTTTTAAAACATAAAACAAAGAAAACTAGCTACAAATCAAAATCACAGAGAACCTAGACAACAATGAGGACCCTAAGAGAGACATACATGGACCTAATCTACATGGGAAGTAGAAAAAGACAAAATCTCCTGAGTAAATTGGGAGCATGGGGACATTGGGAGAGTGTTGAAGGGGAGGGGAGGAGCAGGGAGGAGAGTAGAGAAAAATGTTGATCTCAATAAAAAAAAAGAACAAATGTGTGAATTTGACAGTACTCTTAAATATGTAAGATTGGGTAAATCAAGATTTATTATTAACAATTCCTATAATACTTGTGTTAAACTTTGCTCAAAATGTCTTTCAATACTTTTTTTCTTAAATATGAAAACAATTGAAAGTCATTGTAACCCTGTCATAGAGAGGCAAGGACCAATGCCTTGTAGACAGTCCTTGTCATCTACTATAAATGAATTAGAATATATAAGTCTTTGGGGATTTCATTTTTCTCACTCAATACATTATATACATCTTCCACAGTAATAATTACAGATTTTATACACTTGGAAAAAAATTGAAGGCATTTTGTGAACATATTAACAAAGGTTTATTCAATCCTTTGGGAACACTGAGTCAGAATAAACTCCCCCTTTTGTTGGTAAGCCATTTTCTGTCATGAGGTTTTATCACAGTAATAAAGTATAGTTAATACAGCCATTGAAGAAAACCACAAATAAATGATTGCAATGTTTCTAGAAGTGTTACAAACTGCTTCAGAAACTTTCTTATGCTTTGCTGCGAAATTTATTTGATTTCCAACAGCACTCATCCACTGGTTTCTTTTTGTGTCACTATTTGAACATATCCATCTCAGTTGTGAGATGGTTCTCCATAGTGAGAGCATCATGACCTACTCCTGTATGTGCATTTGGTCTATGCATCTCTGTTGTGAGATGCTTTTGACATTGAGAGCATCATGGTAAACTCCTGTAGCTAAGAACATGATAGCTATTTCCAAATGTTCATATCAGTGTTGAGACTTAAGGATGTTGTTATTCTTATGAGCACTGCCTTTGTGTACTTATATTTTTCAATCTATAGCAATGTTTTTATTTTTCACTCTCTTTGTGAGAGGATTCAGAATGACACCACAGCTCTTATCATAAACTACCCTCAAAAGATAACCTGATGTGGGATGCCCTTCTTTATGATGTGAAATGTTTTATTACCATTTGTTGATAAAGAAGCTGCTTTGGATTATGGTGGGGCAGAATATAGCTACTTGAGAAAACCAAACTGAACACAGGAATAAAGAAGCCAGGTTGGTTCAGGAGAGACACAACCAGTTGCCAGAAGAGTAAGATGACAGAGCATTATTGGTAAGCCATGGGGCACATGGCAATATATAGATTAATAGAAATAGGTTAATTTATATGTTACAGCTAGCCAGTAAGAAGCCTGAGCCATCGACCAAACAATTATTATAATCAATATTATACTTCAGAGTATAATGTGGGAACTGGCCATAGGAGAGAAATTTCCAGTTATATAGCCACTTGCAATTGTAAAACTAGTTATGTCCAAGTCTGATGGGGGAAAACACTCTTTTTACATGTTTTAATACAGTCTTTTCTTGTTTTACATAGCCATCCCCATTCCCACACCCTCCCCTCCTCCTACCCCCCCATGCCCCCATCCACTCCTCAGAAAGGGTAAGAAGGCTGGGGAAGAACACTCTTAAGGGTAGCTCCATGCCCGGCAGTAAATAGCTAACAGTAAAAGACACTCAAGAGCATTTCAGGGGTTCTTTGTCTTGTCAATATCAGGGCATTTTTTCTTTTCGCATACACATCCTTTTCATATATATTATGGCTTCTGGTTTTATGTTTTTATGGGATTCTTGTGTGTGTGAACATGTGTGTCTCTGTGTCTATATGCATTTTTGTGTGTTTTTATTATGGCTCTTTTTCTTGTTTGGTTGTTTTCTCATACTCGGATTATTTGGTTTTATCTTATTTTGTTATTGTTCCTTAGGTGCCTACTTGTTTTCTAATAAAAGCAAGAAAAAGTATGGATCTAGAGGGGAAAGGAGGGAGAGTGAACTGAGAGGAGTAGAGACAGGGGGAACAGTAATCAGAGTATATTGCATGAAAAAAAAATTACCAATAAAAGAAAATAAAAAGAAGTTAGTGTAGAAAAAAGGAACGCCATGTCTGTGGCTTACCTCTGTGATTGTTAGCTGAATAGCACTTCCACGTGTCTGACCCATCCTTGAGACTGCCCTTTAGTTTTTAGTTTAGGTCCTTTTAGTTTTATGTCTTCCATTCACACCTCTTACTTATGACATTATATGTTGTTTTCATCTTTCTTCACTTGCCTGGTGAGTGTCTTTTAAACTCTTGTCTCATATTCTCAACAGTAGAAATTGCCTGGTCTTCTTGGATACAGCTTCCATTTTCATGCATATTCTGACCCTGTGTAACTGTTTCTCCATATTTCTCAACATTTGTTGACATTTTCTGATACCATTTTATAGGCACTACTGCTTGACTCTAAAGGTTTCAATTGTGCCTGATTTTGCTCAGCATTTGTTTTCACTATACATACCAACCGCAGTTTCACCTCCCTCCACTTCTCCCATCCCTGCCTGGCCCCATCTCAATCCCCATCCATTCTGTAGTGCTGCATCGAACGTAAATGACTGGTCCATCACTTGTGCTCAATATACACTTATTGTTCAAAATCGTGGATAGTAAACGTTAGATAAATCCCACTAAAATGTATCGTGGATTCTTGGCTGGGAAATGGTCTGTTTTACAAATTACTCTTTTTTACTTGTGTAAGATTATCTAACACATTCTGTTTCCTCAATAACAGCTATGAATAATTACTCAAGTAAATTATAACTGCATAGACATATTGGAACTTAGCCACAGAACTATTTTATATAATGTAAACCTTTTTCATAGGAAAACTAGGCTGTTCAGAAACTGGGACGCTGGACAGTGTCTGGAAAGTGGCACATTCCGCATCCTTCTGCATGCTTCGGGAAAGCATTAGCAGTAAGCGGTCTTTGACCTGGCTCGACCCACAAGCTATCACATTTGTCTTTCATTTTTATTGCTTCCTACTGGAAAAGCCGCAATCATTGGATGAATAATCAGATTGCATGGTGCCGAAAGTTCTGTTCCTTTACAATTCTGCTTAATGATTAGTTGTTTATTTAGAGAGCTTGAGCAACAGTAAGCTAATGTTAAAGAAATAGCAATGCCTTCTAGACTGTCCCATGGTTTGGAGGCTGAAAATATTACTTACTATTAAAACATTTTTGTATTCAATTCATCCTCTTCAGCTGGAAAATCTCAGAAAGGTGGCGAGGTCTTCGGTCTTTACAGATGTTTGTGTTGTTCGTCTACATCTTTCCCCCCAGAACAGAGCCCTTAGTGATATCATGTAATATGTTTCTGGAATAGCTGTCGAATGGAAATTGGGTTTGGAGAAATGCTCAGGTTTATTTCCTTAAAACCTTTGAATTTTAATATTACCATATTATAATGAAGGCTCAGCATTATGGGGAACATTAGAAAGCATTTTCAAAGCACTTGATGTTGGTGCCTGTCAAATGAACGAGCGGTGATAAACATCCATCTTATACAATGTGTTGACTGGGAAGTCATTGGATTTTTATGTATATTTTTACTTCAAAGAATTTAAGAGTTGTTTTCAAGTAACTCCAAATGCCTGATCATTAACAAGATTGTGAACTTTGCATTGTCTCTATATATTTATTTTTCAGAAGGGAGAAACACATAAAAGGCTATACATTTTGAGTATAGGCAGTGATAAAACACCACATGGAAGATTACACATAAAATGGATTGAATCACTTTCATCATAATTCAGTTTAAAACTGTATTTCTGTTTTTTGAACTTTTGTGAACTTTTCTTTCTGAAAAGAAGAAGGAACTGAAAGGAATAGAAAAAAGTTGCCAAGTATATTTTTTGAGTTCATTACAAAGCACTACTTCTTCCAGACAACTGTATTAAGCATTCTCAATAGCCTAGAAATAGTGGGCACAAATTTATATGACTATAGTAAATAGAAAAGTGAATTTTCAGATCTAAAACATGTCTTCTCAAAACTCAATTCAAGAGTACTAATTTTTCATAATGTAACAATGTGAATACCTATATTTTTAATCACAAGTCATGGTAATAATCTAGTCATAGACTAGAAGTTTTACATTGAATGCATTTTCAAATTTAATCATAAGAATATGATATACTTTTCTCTTTTTGATTATCTTTTATTTTCAAGATTATAATAAAATTATATCACTTCTCCTTTCCCTTTCCTCCTACTAAACTGTTCCATTTACCCTGTGCCTCACTTTTAAATTTATGGTCTCTTTGTTCATTAATGTTTCACACACACACATACACACACACACACACACACACACACACACACACACACACACACGTATTTCTACATATAACCTGCTAAATCTAATATAAATTTTATATATGTTTTCAGGGCTGAAATTTTTTTTATTGGATAACAAATTGGTACAATCTTCCCTAGGGAAGACTATTTCTCCTGCTCCCAGCATTTCTTAGTTTCTTGTAGTTCTTTGTGTAGGGTTGTGGCCTCATGAGCTTTGACCCATTTTCTGTCATATGTCTATAAGTATTGTCTTAGTCAGCTCATGTTTAGGTAGTTATGTTGGTGAGATTTTATGGATGCAACTTTTGATATTTCTCACAGAAAACTCTTGATCCTGTGGTTCGTACAATCTTTCCACACCCTCTTTTGCAGTGTTCCCCAAGCCTTAGGTGTGAAAGTGCTTTGTGCATGCGTCCATTGGACTGAGCTCCTCATCTCTGCAGTTTGACTGGTTGTGTTTTTCAGTAATGATCTCCATCTGCTGCAAATAGAAGTTTTTCTTTTTCTTTTCTTTTTAAAAAGTGATGAGATGAGGATACGTTGATCTGTGCATAGAAGGACAAATATTTAGAGTATAGTGAGGGATTATGCTGGTTTAGTAAATTGGTAGCTTGTAGGCCTCTAATCCAAGATCTATGACTTCACTACCCTAAGTTTCTAGTACTAATCATGATTTCATTCATGTTGAATATGTGTTAAGTTCAATTATAGAGCTGTTAGTTAATTGCAATAATAACTCTAAGGGTTATCATGCCATGCTTATCACTGCTGTGTTTCATAGGCATAATAGCTGGGCGAGATTACAGGTTGTTTCCCTGCTTACAAAGCTTGCTTCTCATCTTCTTTTTACTAAGAAAGCTATTTTTTAGTTAGAGGGTGTTTGCATCAATTTATGGGTCTCTGCGTCCTGTGTCTGAAGTGAATGTTGCCTTCAGAATCAGGGAACTACCTTCCACCTCTGGGGTGTGTGTGTGTGTGTGTGTGTGTGTGTGTGTGTGTGTGTGTGTGTGTGTGTGTGTGTGCACAACCAAGTAATGGGGAGTCTCTTGGGCAGCCCAGGCCAGAAACTCAAATGAGGGCTTCTCATGACTGGTGTTGAGGTTTGATGAGGTAGTCTTTAGCTCTTGAAGGGAACATTGTTGAACCAGAGGAGATAATTTCTTTAAACTATAAATATAAGCTTATACACAGACTTACATGTATTATGGATTTTCTCCCATATGACTCAGTCATACACTTCTTGGGATATGTCCAAAAGATCCAACATCCAACTCCACAGATACTCATCCATGTTCACTGATGCTCTAGTCACACTGCCTACGAAATAGAAAGAAATATCCTTCAACCGATGAGCGGATAATGACAGTGCAGTACATAGACACTAGGGAATAATATTCAGCTGTAAAGAAAAAAATAAAATCTTAAGCCTTGCAGCTAAATGGATGGAACTAGAAAAATATACTGACTGAAGTAATGCAGCAAAGAAAAACAAATGCCACATTCTTTCTCATCGGAGGGCCCTAACTCCAAATCTTTATGTGTGAATACGTATCGTGGAGTAATACAGAAACCGGGAAAGGCAAAAATGACTATTACCAGTGCAGGGGTTGTGAGGGAGCAATAAAGAGGGAAATGGCATGGCACAGGTTATCTGATAGGGAAACAGGTGGGGCTCCACAGGCACAGATTAGGAGGGAGGAGAGGGATATATGCAGAAGCAACCAGGCTGCTATCTATCTAATTTTTCTTGAAAATTGTGTTTTAGTCGTTGTTTTTGAGAATTTCCTATGTGAGTACTGGATTTGTATCATTCCCATTATTTTCATTTCTCCAGTTCCTTCTGCTGCCCCTTCCCAAATTCACAGCCTCTTACTTTTTATCATCATCACCACACATATATTTTATAAGCATATGTACATATACGTCTATACATACAACGTGATGAATTCATTTATGTTGCTTATTTATGCTTAAGTTTGACTTCTTGAGATCAGAGAACCTCTCAGGTTTCTTGTTCCTGGAGAATCCTGATGCCCCTTCCCTCAGCAAACCTTCACTGCCTGTCTTCATCTAGGAGTGAAGCCCGATGTTCCTGTCCATGTCGGCATGCCAACTAGTGTTGCCATTTTATGATGTTGTTTAAGCAGCCACACTGTTGAGATACCGGGTACAACTACTTGAAGATATTTTATTGCAGTGATGGCCTTGTTGTCCTTTTCTTGCAATCTTTCCTCCCCTTCTTCCTTAATTTTTTTTTTATCTGAGGCTCAGGTTAGATAATATGTTGTACAAATATCAGTTGGGGCTCAACAATGAGCATATAGATGTTTTCTGCCATTTGACAAGTGTGGCCTTTCTGTAATGGCCTTTGCCTGCTGGGGAAAAACAACGTTTTTTGATGAAGGGATAAATATCACTGCCGCTTTCCTAAACCAGCATCTTCTTTCTTTCTTTCTTTCTTTCTTTCTTTCTTTCTTTCTTTCTTTCTTTCTTTCTTTCTTTCTTTCTTTCTTTCCTCTCTCTCTCTCTCTCTCTCTCTCTCTCTCTCTCTCTCTCTCTCATTTTTTTTTGTTTTTTTGAGACAGAGTTTCTCGGTAGTTTTAGAGCCTGCCTCTGCCTCCCTAGTGCTGGGATTAAAGGCGTGTGCCACCATCCCCGGCTACCAACATCATTTCTAACTGCATCCTAAATATTCATCCTTGAACCCATAGAAGAATGTTGATGAATAGAAATAATGATTTTTTTTATTTTAAAACCAGAATACATTAACTAATAACTATAATAATAATTAACTATGTGAACCTCAAGTTAATGTATTTTATACTTAGAATATTAAACTTACTTTTGTTCATATTGAGATAACACATATGCTTGCCAAGGAACGAATAATGGATTTTTAAAGTGAATTTTAGAAGTACGGGTTTTGATGAGTTGAACTATTTCTCTCTAACATATAGGTTGAAGTATTGCACACAATATGTGTGACAATACATTTAGTTGACAAAAAGAGTCTTTATAGATGTATGTAAGCTAAAGAAAGGTTGGTCATAGTAAGTTAGTGTCAGGTTTAATTGAGTGTGGTTGGCGTCTTAATCAAATAAGAGGAGCTGTAGGGAAGCAATGATGGGGTGAAGATGGAAGTGCTGTCATTTAACGCCAGGGTTGCTGGGCTCTATTAAACCTGCAGGAGTACAGATGGATGCTGTTCTCTGGCGTTAGTAGGAGCATTTTCTTGCTTATAGCTCAACTTCCAGAATCTAGATATGGTCGTTTGCTGTGGTAGGGATATGGTTTGTAATACTTTTTACAGTAACTCTGGGGCAGTAGACAGTAGTGGAAAAGGAAAATATACCTTCACATGCTTCTGAAGTAAAAGCCACAGGACAATTTTACTGTGTTAATATTGTTGGAATTCTTCATGTCTTATATTACCATATTTAAAATTTTATTATTCAAAAAATTTAAAACATGTTAAATTATCTTCAGCATCTAACCCATTCTGGAGGCTGCTGATCCATCATGACATCACATGCTGTGGTCATATGCTCTTCAATTCTGGGAAAATCTTACCATCCTTTGAATATTGTTTAATATCTTGTATGAATTTTTCACTACAAGAATAATGTCATTGATAAGCAAGGATAACCCTGTGTGGCATAAAATGCAACTATTAAATCATGAGTTCATCTTCTGCCTATGGCTGCCTGATTAGTGCTTATGATTAGCTTATGAATCATGTGTGTGGGGATCTTTGCTTATATTAGTGATATTTTCTCAGATGTTGTATTACATTTTAATCCAGAGATGTTGCTAATTTTTCTGTAACACTATATGTATTTAAGTTGTTCCTAGCTCAAGTTTTATTTACTGATTTTGTTAAGGCTCTTGCTAGTCTTATTAACATCTTAGAAATCTTTCCTCATACTAAATTCATGGAAAATATCTTACACTTTGTTTTTCCTTCTCCTTCTTTATTCTCCCCCTCTCTTTCCTCCTCCTCCCCGTCTTGCTCCTCATCTTCCTCCTCTTTTTCTCCTTCATCCTCCCTCCTTCCCTTATCCTTTCCTCCTTCCTCTTCTTCTTCTACCTCTTCGTTCCCTTTTGCCTCCTTCTCATTTCTCCTTCGGCTCTTCCCTCACACAACTTTCCTCCATCTACTCCTTTACTTTTCTCTATTCCCCTTTCTCTGCACATTCCTCCTCTTTCTTTCCCCTTCTTCTTGCTCTCCATCTCTCTTTCCTTCCTTCTTATTTTCCTTTCCTATTGCCTATGTCCCTTTCTTGCACTTCTCTTCCTCCCCTCCTCTTTTGATTTCTTTTTTGAGACAGGATCTTACTCTGTATGCCAGACTGGTCTAAATCTCACTATGTATTCTCTTGTGTTGGGCTTCCAGGTGTAAGGCATCATCTTGGTTCCAATCTTTTCTAAATAGTATTTATTTATTTATTTGTACAGAATAGGGTTTCTCTTTCTCTGGAACTCTCTTTGTAGATCAGCATGGCCTCAAATTCACAGAGATCCACTTGCCATTGCCTCCCCTGTGCTGGGACTAAAGGTGTGCACCATACTTGGCTAATAATACATATATTTTATATATGCTTTATGATATATTATGAGTATACATTTGTGTATGGTAAGAGGTAGAGTTCAGAGTCATGTCTCTTTAATGAGCAAAAAAATTGCTGCTCTTCAACTGAACATCTCATGTCTGTGAGTCTATAAAGCATTTTACTACTCAGTGTAAAGGACACAGAAAATCTTATTAAGGAGTGAGAGGAAGTGAATTTAGCCAGTGCATAAATTCTATGCAAATAAATATATACGCATCCTATACTTAATGCATTACATATGTAGCATGCATGCATAATAAGTATATGTGTAAACTATACACAAGGATGTGATATATAATATGAGAGAGGATAGAGAGAAAGTAGATAGTCCTAATGGGACCGTGAGAAAATTCTTTAATTTCAGCCTGTCTCTATTACTCAAAATTGTAGATTATTTTTATAGTTTATTATAATATAATTTCCAAATGGTGTCTTTTTCTCACTGTTCCTTTATCTTCGACTCCTCAAGAAATCTCCAAAAGAAAGATGCTTTTCTGTGCTTGGGGACTGCTTCAAACCACTCAATGTTTGTGGAACGTTCCACAGGGAAGCTTATTAACAAAATCTTCCACACCTGTGATCCATAATGCAGGCTGATAATGTGGTCAGAATTTTTGTGCTGTACATAAATCTTCAGAATCATTTTTTCTACAATAGGGTGATTATAACAAATAAAGACAAAATGCCTAAACCTTGGAACTAGGTAAAAGAATATTTGTTCTGCTTGAGAATATCTCATACACCTATGGAGAGTTTATCTAATTCTTCAAGACCATGTTTGTTCGCTGCTTACTCTTCATCAGGGTATAATTCTTAAGGTTGTTACATGGTAAAATCCATAATGATGAAATACATCTTTGCTTAATAATCATAGTGTCAGTTTTTCTGTTAGAAATGAAAATTTCTTCCTGTGTATGGAAGATCTGCAATGTGCAGTTTATAGTTTATTGCCCTGGTTTTGTATGTAAGTACTATTTATTTATTTAATTTTCCATTTCTGTTTTATCTTTATGTACTAGTCATTGTTCTTTTGCTGTGAAGAGACACCATAACTAAGGCAATCCATAAGAGGAAGGATGTAATTGGGGTCTTGATTACAGTCTCAGAGGGGACATGATAGGGAGAACGGCAGCATGCATGGTGCTGAACGGTGGCCGAGAACTACATCCTGATCCACAGACAGAGAGAGAGGCTTGGGCTTTTGAAACCTTGAGCAAGCCCATTCCCAGCCGGACACCTCCTTCAACAGGGCCACACCCCCTAATCTTTCCAAACAGTTCACCCACTGGGGACTGAACAGAAACAACTAGGGCTCTGGAGCCTGTTCTCATTTAAATTACCACACATTTTTTTTTCCAAGACAAGATTTCTCTGTGTAGCCTTGGCTATCCTGGAACATGCTTTATAGACCAGGCTGGCCTGGAACTCAGAGATGTTCCTGCCTCTGCCTTCTGAGCACTGGGATTAAAAGCGTGTGTCATCACCTGGAACCACCACACTTTTCAAATATCCATTCCATTATTATTAATAATATTATTTATTATTATTGTGTGTGTTTTGCTTGCATGTTTGTATGTGTAGCACATGGGTGTCTGGTGCCTGTGGAGGTCAGATCTGCCTAGGTTGGAGTTATAGATGGTTGTGAGCTGAACCCAGGCCTTCTGACAAGTGCTAGGTCCTACTCATCAGCGTTTTTTGTTTTGCTTTATCTTCTTGTCTTCCTTTTCAAATAGAAAATTTAAATTTATACATTGCAATGGGCTTCATAATTTTTTTCATAAAATTTGTCAATTTTCTCTGCTTTTACTCCTCCTTTCTCCACCCCCTTCCTCCCGTTCCATCTCCCTTCCATTTGTCCCCACTCCCTTACTGCCATTTCTTCCCTTCTCATGTACAAACTTTTATAAATGTAAAATTTTACATATAAGAGAAAACATATGCGATTTTCTTTTCTACCTCTGGTAATTAGACAATTTTATCCCATACCATTTTTCTTAACTGCAAGCAGTCAGGACATATTTGATGATTATAGTAAAGAATGCACATACTCATGCTGCAGATGCCCCAAAGGACAGAGGTTCTGCACTATTCCAAGGCAATGGCCTGATGTCAATTCGTAGATTCATAGATCGTAGTCCAAGGAAAAAAGTTTCCATAGGGTAAATAATCCCTACAAAATACTGAATGATTCCTAAAGAAAAATATGCAGTCAGTGGTGCTTTGAGACAGGTTTTTTTTTTCTTTCCCACTGATTTCTGAGCATGGCTCTAAAGATTGTGTAATAGTGTTAGACCCTTTCCCACACAGTGGAAGGAAATCCTCCAATCATACTCATATTTGAGCAGTCACTGCATCAACAGTGGGCTATTTCAGCTTTTAGTTGACAACTCATTTGAAAGATTTTTACCTGTTATGTAAAGATATTAGTCACAATCCATCTGAATTCCTCAATGGCTGAAAGTTTGTTAAGAATGGGTGGATCTCCGCTAAAAAAGAAAAAAGACCTTCGAGACAACATCTGAATTCACTGTTTTCTAAACTACAATAAGGAGCACATCATCAACAAAAAGATATACTTCAAAAAAAGAATTAAACATTCTAGACACTTGCTATTGATGTGCACATTAATGTAGCAGAATGCTTGACTTTGGAATTTCCTTTCAATGTAACCAAAGTTTTGGTGAAGTAGTAGCAATGTTATAAATTGAGCCCTCAGAGTTGACTCATGTAAATTTCTAAATAAATCCTCAGACTTCCTTCTTATACCAATCTCAAACTCAAAGTTGACTCATGTAAACTGCTAAACAAATCCTCAGACTTCCTTTTTATACCAATCTCAAACTCATCTACTTGTTCAAGAGGTGAAATATGTAAAGCTGAGTGTTAAGGTACATACTTAACACAAGTGTGGAAATTGTGCACCTCAGATTCTGGGCCTTCTAAAATAGTAATGACGTCTTTTAGTATTCTATAACAAAGATAATGAATTACATATCTATGATCACATATGCGTCAAACCATGAATGAATTTTTTATTTCTTTTTTAAGAATTGAAATGAGGTAAATTTCCCTTTGTTGTTTATTTGAAAATATAATTGTTTGGTAATTGTATAATAACATTGAAAGAGTAGATAGGCAAGGGCAGGAAAACAGTTTTTAAAGCAATGACTTTTGCTCTGGCACTGATCTATTTATGTTCCCTCTTGGCAAAGGATTTGCTACAAAATTTGGGCTATGATCTGAGATTACAAACTCCTTAAGATTAGATGAAAATCTTTTCAAGTACTTGTTACCTGTTTCATACTGATTCTGAAATTATAATGAAATTATTTTTCTGAGAAATGTGATATCAGATCACTTGCTAGCTAGGTGAAAAGTTAAAGAAAATCGTCACAGGTAAAGAAGTGAAGAGAAACTTACTATATAAATACTCATCTTCATATTTTATGCCCGTGAGTCATTATACCAGAGATTCACGATAAACTGTGATTAGCAGGAGAGGTCTTCTTGTTCAGTTCCTAGCTGAAACCACTGCAATCATTATGCTGCAATCATTAGGAGGCAATCACACATCCAGTGTGATGCCTCTAGGTTGAATCCTATGTCTTGCCTCATGAATGCTGCCATTACAGGAATGTACTACCATGGCCAGCTAAGATGTAGTATTTGCCTCTACTTAACTCTTGAACTATATACCTATTTTCTGATATTACTAGTTTGCAAAATGGTTCTCAATAGTTATGGAATATATTCCAAATGTACCTCACCTAATGATTTGAATATATTAGTTTACTTATCTGTTTTATAATCTATGCTCTCTAAGTAATGCTGACATCACATCACTTTTTAACTTCAGAGGGCACAATACCACCCAGGACTGTAACTAGAGAATCTCATTCATTTCCCAACTGCTCAGATAAGAATAAATACACAGAAACTGTATTAAATGCAACACTGTTTGGCCTATTAGCTCAGGTTTCTTATTAAACTAACCCTTATATCTTAAATTAACCCATTTCTATTAATCTGTGTGTTGTCACGGGGCTGTGACTTACTAGGCAAGGTGCTGGCTTTGGTCTTCTTTGGCAGCTACATGGCGTCTCCCTGACTCCACTTCCTCTCTCTATATATCTCTGTTTGGATTTCCTTCCTGACTTTACTCTGCTAAGTCATTGGCCAATAAAAGTATCACATATACAGAAGGACATTCCACACCACAAGACAGTGGTGCATGAATGTCACAAAGGATTTCTCAGGATGCATGTGTCCTTGTGGATTTCTACTAATTCCATTGCTCCAGCTTTTGGAATGATAAATTTAAAAAGAAACCTGTTGTTTTGATGGGGGACTATACCATCTGACTTGGTTCAGTTCCTATTGCTGTGATAAATATCACGACCATAAGAAATTTGGGGAGAAAAGGATTCATTTTGGTTTACAGTTGTAGTTCCTTCTCTGAGGGAAGCCGGAACTGGAATTCAAGGGTAAGAACTTGAGCAGAGACCATGGCAGAGTGTTCCTTGTTTACTTGCTTCTTCTGGTTTATTAAGCTAAGTTGTCTTATATTACCAAGACCACTTGTCGAGGGTTTGCACCACTCTTAGTAAGCTGGACCCTCCTTCATCAACACTAGTCATAAAAATACCCTACAGACTTGCCTGTAGAAAATTTGATGGATGTATTTTCTAAATTGAGGTTTCTCTTCTTTGATAATGTAGATAACTTCAAGTTGATTAAAAAAAAAACCTAAGCAGGATGCTACCTTTTTTGTGCTAATTTGTATGTCTTTGTTCACTAATACACATGAATTTTTTTAATCAAACATTGTTTTTATACAAAACCATTTGTCTCTTAAAGATATTTTCCCAATATTTTAATAATATTACTTTGTAGGCGCTAAGTAGAGTTTTGTAAATATTTGTATTTATGCAGCTACTTGTAATTAGTGCCTTATGTATCAATTATAAATTGTCTGTGATAGAACTATGTTGTTTAGTTAAGAGCAAAATTTTAACTGATAGTGTCTGAGTTACTTTTCTATTGCAGTGATAAGACACCATGTCCAAGGCAACTTACACAAGCATGCATTTATTTGGGGCTCACAGTTTCAGAGAGTTAGAGTCTGTGACCATTATGACAGGCAGCATGGGAGCAGACAGGCAGGTAAGACACTGGAGCAGTAGCTGAGGGCTTACATCTTGTGCATAAAGATGAAGCAGAGAGAGCCAACTAGGAATAGTGAGGAATTTTGAAACTTCAAAGCCTACCCCAAGTGACTAACCTCTTCTAACAAGATCACGCCTTATAATTCTTCCCAAACAATCCTATTGACTGGGAGAGTTCAGACCTATCTGTCTAGGGGAAATTCTCATT
The DNA here is from genome assembly GCA_004026605.1 of Ondatra zibethicus. Lineage (NCBI taxonomy): Eukaryota > Metazoa > Chordata > Mammalia > Rodentia > Cricetidae > Ondatra > Ondatra zibethicus. The sequence continues at coordinate 20,436 of PVIU01009280.1, forward strand.
AAAACCACCAAAGATGGTTACTAAATTTTGTAGGTTCTAGTACCATGTAAATTTCCTCCCATTTTTATTTATCCACCTTCCTGGCCTTTCTCAGGGTACCTGTAGCTAATTATGCACTGTTTCTATGATAATTCTACCAAGACAAACTTTTGAATCTATTTCCTTATACTAAGACATTTCTTGACATGCAGGTCTCATCAAATTCTTCTTGTTTCGCACATCTGTTTCTCTAGGTAAGAGATGCATTGTATTTTAATCAGACCATGATCTATTATTAGGCTTTCCTACCTAGAAGCAATCATTGCATTGTTACAAGAAGCATATCAGTAAGAATTCAAGATATAGTATTGGCAAGTAAAAATATATTTTTAGATAGAAAGGTGTTTTAGGCATTCAGATATAAGATGAGACTGTTAAATAGAAATTAGCAGCCAGCATAGATAGCCATAGACTGACTCGTGTATTTAATCATTTCTAAGATCTGATGTGATTTTCTATTGAACTCTAAGTCTGTGGCAAAGTATATAAATCTTTAAATGTTAGTGTCTGAAAACCCAAATGTAGAAAACGCCTGGATTTCCTGGTGTCAAAAGGAACAGAATGCCACACTCAAACAGCTAAGACATTCCGAACAAGGGGCAATTTGAGTGATCAAGGAGGCTGAGACTTTTGACTTCTGTAAGATGATGAACTAGAAGAACTAAATTGCTGTCAGAGATTCAGATGCTAATGAGAGAGAGACAAAAGCTTACTCAATAGCATAAAAAGTCAATGATGAGCAAGGAGATTTCAAACCTGTATTAGGATTGTGGGAAACCTCCCCGGTTAATAAGGCACAATTTTAAACAATTATGAGGAGAAAATTGCAGCAAAGAATAATTTATAAAATTATAAAAGAGAGATAAATCTAAAGATGAATGACCCATAAAGGACCAGGTTTTCATTAATGATGGCTCCATGAGCCGTTTTCTCTCTCACTTCCTTTCCTTTGCAGTAGAATGACCCCGGGCAGTGTATGCATGCTGTCTAGTTCCAGTGTGATACCTTTTAGGCTTTATACTAAGTTTAGTTATCCTCACATTCTGTGCTAATCATAAAATAATTACAAGTGTCTACAAAATTGACAGCTTATAATAATTTCGGAAACCATTAATTCTAAAAGAGTAGTGACTTTTACCCAATTTGAAAGTCCTTAGGTGGTTTTCTTAGAGCAGGAATAATAAGAAAAAAAAGGCTATCATCTCTTTGTGTAATTTTCTGCAATTTTACCACTTAAACTAGATGTAACTGGAAATGGCTTCTCTGTTCAAAAGCTCTGAAGGAAATTGTCTGTTCTGGGTAGCACTACAGGATAATGCAAAGGTCATTGCCATGTTTTAGGTTTTTAACACATTTCCTCTCGCTATAAATAGCCACGGCAGTTGTTTTCATCAAATGAGAACCTAAGCTATATAAATTGGATTTAAGATGTAAAGTGTCTGCCAGGTGAATTTAATTGAAAACATGTATACATTGCATTTTGCTCTAGGTCTCTTTAATTACAGTCTTTCTTTTTTAAATTTTATTTTTTTTCCTTTTTTACTAGAGCTAATATTTTTTAGAGGCTCTAGCTATTAAAATATGGATTTGAATTTAGCATTTGTAGGATAATAAAAGCATGTGGATTCCTCCATGACCTCTCCTCCCCACCTACCCACCAAACCAATCTCTACTAGGATCCTCACTTCAATTCCTATTGGGTGGGACCCAGGGAGGCTATCTATGCCCTCCATACCATTCTCTGCATGGTCTGTCCAGACTAACTACTTTTAGACCTATTGCTTCCCATAGGTTTGAGCCCCACTTCCCAGCCACCTCTGATCTCTAGGGTCCCCCTACTGTTTTTCTAGCCTTGGAACTCAGTTGTCCCACTTTGCTAGAACAAGAGCAACCAAAGAACAGACTACTCCCTCAACATAGGTAAGACTACAGCAAGAAGCACCACACAATTCCTATCTCCAGATGCCTCAATTCCAGCACAAAAAACATAAATATGAATAACCAAGATAATATGCCTCTTCTAGAAGCCAGTAATCTATAGTAGTAGGCCATGAGAAAAGCGATTTAGCATTTTCTTTGCAAGACAAAGTATCAATTAGCAATTTGCAATTGATACCTCCTGCGAAAGGGAAAATCAGTTTTCTCTAATGGAAGGTCACTGAGTATATCAACCACAGCCCACTACAGGCTTGGTGCCCAAAAATAGTTGGCCAATACAAAATGAGCTCCATGTATTTTGTTTACTTTTGTTTTGTTATATTTTTTGTCTTACTGTGTTTGTTTGACTGTTGTTTTGATTTTCTTTTTTTAGAGTGAGAAAGACAGAGGGAGGTAAACAGGATCTTGAAGGAATTGGGAGGGGAAATAATGTGATAAAATATATTTATGGAACTTATTTATTATTTATTTATTCATTTATTTATTGAAACAGGGTTTCTCTATATAGCCCTGGGCTGTCCTGGAATTCACTTTGTAGATCAGGTTGTTCTCAATCTTACAAAGATTCTCCTTTCTCTGCCTCCTAAATATTGAGATTAAGGGCTTGTGCCACCACTGCCCAGCTTATTTTATTTTGGTTTGGTGAATTTTTAAACATAATAATAACAAAAGAAAACTATATAGAATTATTTAGAGGAATAAAAACAAAATGTCTGTCTTGGATAAATCAAATATTGGAGAAAATCTTCTATGTTCTCTTTTCTTCACAACACCTTAACTTTTTAAACACAGGTACATAGAGTGTCTCTTTGACAGCAGCAACACTGTCTTGCTGACTGGCCCATCTGGACTTTGACAACTTCACTGAAAAAGGACATAGTATGATAGGCATAACAACCTTAAGAGTGAATTCAAAAAACAAAACAAAGAAAAACTTCAAAAACCCAAAACCAATCAAGCAAGTAAACATAAAGTAACAGCTCAAGTAAGAAATCCAATAAAATATTCTGGAAACTTATTTAGATACTGTAGTCAAATTACACTATTCAAATTTCAAAATTATATTTTGTTGTTAATTGAGCATTATTCACCTTTACAGATCAGTCCTCATCAAAAAAAGAACCTTATTTACGGAAGATATGGGGTGATGATGCAAGGATCTTGGATTTAAGGGACTCAATCTAGTAAGAAAGGTAAGGAAGTACAAAAAACAATCATGAAATATATGTGTTAGGCCACAGGCAGAAACAAAACTTCATTGTGTTCATTGATAAAAAGGAATGGTATATTATGTTAAAATTCTAGATGACTTCATGAGGGGAGAGAATTGCTCAATGACCTAAATCATAGGCTGATTTGGTGGCCATGCAAATGTTCTTGAGAGATGAGAGGAGGGAAAAGAAAATAGCTGTGAGAATATCAGTGAAGGTGAATGAGAACATGCAATTTCAGTTTGCTAAAGCACAGTGTATGTACTTGTTGCTTAATGTGCCAAATACTTATGGATGCCTATTTTTGAGGCTATATTCTACTAGGTGTTGAGTGAGCATTGATGAATACAATAGATTTGGATTGGACTCTAGTGAAAGAATAATCAATATTAGTAACCAATCCACCAATATACCACTTCGACTTGTAATATGTACTGCCAAATTTAAATCATGATGAAAGTGGTATATGAGAAATAACAAGGATACCTATTTCAGATCACCAAAAGTCTGTAAAGAAGAGATAAAAACTGAGCAAGAGAAAGAAGAAGCTACAAGTAAGGGTATTCTAAACAGAGAAAAATAACAAAATGTGCAAAATCTATGAAAGGGTGTAAGATTTAGGTTTATGAGACTAGAAGTTGGTTTCTTTTATCAGGTACTTGAGTGTGAAGGAAGTGAGGGAAGAACAGGGCATGAGCCTTGAGCAGAGAAGCAGACTGGGACTCTGATCACGGAGAAGCTTTAGCTGCAGAAGGAGCTTCGGTTGCTCTTTGAATTGGAATAGGCAGTCATGAAGGAAGCAGAGATATGGAGTGATTTGCTTCATCTCTCTGGATGCCTCATGAGAACTTTATTTACACAAATAAATAAGCATGGGAAACTTGCAGGAGGCTGTCTCAGCAGGGTAGAAAGGAAAAATGGTTTTGAATGTGGTTTCCACAAGTGTAATAGAAGCTTATAGTTGAGCCAAGGAGTTGCTGCAGTCATAAGAACCTGAGTTTGCTATGCAGGTTTCAGACAGAACATGGTGTTATGTGAGTTCTTTTCCAGACACTCTTCCAGTTTGCTTTTCTATTACTGTGATAAAACAATCTGGCCCAAAACAAATTAGTGGAGGAAGGAGTTTTGTTGGCTCCCATTTCTAGACCACAATTCATCACTGAAGTAAATCAGGGCAAGAACACAAGCATGAACTAAGTAGAAACCATGGAGGAATGATGGTTTATGCCTTGCTTACTGGTTTATGCTTAGCAAGATTTCTTTAAAAAATAGACTTATATTATTTTTATTTTGTGTAGTAGGCCTATGTGTATGTCTGTGTACTATCTGTGTGTGGTGATAAACAGGCAGAAAGCTTTGTCAAATCCTCTCGAACTGAAGTTACATACAGTTGTTAGTCACTATATGGATGCTAGAAACTAAACTCAGGTACTCTGTAAGAACAACAGAACCAGCCCTTACCTAGTTTTCTTATATGTCCAGGACCACCGGCCTATGTATGGCATCACCCATAATAGCTGTGCCCTTCTATATCAATTAAAACTCAGAAAAAGCTACAAAAACACATCCACAGTTTTTCAGCTGAGGTTCTCTCTCCTCATGTAACTCTAGATTGTGCCAGTTTGGCAATCAAAACTAATCAGGATATCTATCTTTGGAAGATTATGTTCACATATGCAGTACTTAAATATGAGGGGTTGCATAACATCCTATGCTTTACAGTGTAGTACAGTTTTTTCCCCAACAGATAATGGGTCCCTTGAAAGTAAAGTCCAGATTCATCATTCTCAGTTCCTCCCGATACACTTACAGTAATTTGTTGAGAGACTGGCTTGGAATTGAACTTGGTAATATTAGTTAGCTTGTTAAGAATGATAGAAAGAATAGAACCTATGCAAAAAAAAAGAGGTTCAAACAGCATCACTTGAAAAGAAATTTAAAATATTTGGTATTATAATGATTGAATTAACAGGCAAAACAAAAGTATTCAGTTTTAAATGTATTTCAGAGTATTTTAATAAATTAATAGATTCTTATTATCCAATCTAGTAGCAGTACATAAGTTTATCCATGCTCTATGAATTGAGATTGTGTTATTGGAGTTACAGGGTGAGAGCCTGTGCCTGAGCAGCCAGGGAAAGCAAGGCTTGATCACTTATCCCTGGTATACCAGACAGACAAATACAATGAAAAGAAAAAACATTTTAATGTGCCTGCCTTAGGAAGAAGAAAAAATAAAAAGGTCCAGGGCAACATTTACTGCATTCTCCAGTTCGTCTTTTGGGTTCTGACATGAGGTTTAGGTTTAAACAGAAGCTAATTACTGTGTACAGCTAAGTAATCCCAGCAAACATGTGGTCTGACCCACTATTAACTCACCGTTGTCTCATTCCAACCTCTTCTGCAAGGTAAGTTGTCAGAAGTGGATGAAATCTCTTTCATGGAGACGAGTCACTGCTTTGGCTGTCACCAGACTTCAGATTTTACCCCCATGTAAACAGTGCATTCTTGAGGAAGTTCCAATTTCTTTGGGCACATTGATCCATCATTTCCTGGGATATAGTCTCATTGGAAGATGATCTGACAAGTTGTTAAGACTTAGTGAAATCTCTTTTTGGTAAATAACATCTGGTAAGCTGAAACAGGAGGGTCCTAAGTTTGCAGCCACCCTAGCCTTCATGATGAGACTCTATCTCTAACCAATGGGACAGAAGGCTTGTGCCAAACCTCCAAAAAGTAATTAAAACTCAAGAGCTTATAAAAGTGCTTCGTATGCATTAACTGTGGTCCAACTTGCAGTGGTCCCTACTTGCATTCTGTTAATTATTTTTGTTTCAGACCTAGACATAGTGCCTGTCAAGACTGCTGTGTGCTAATAGAAAGTGGGAGGTTGCAATAGGCTTAGAAGAAAAGAAGATACTCGAAGAAGACAGTCTTTTTCTCAATTTGACTATGAGATTGAAATAACATACCTTAAAGACATCAGAATGTTAAGCTGTGAGAAGTAAAAGCAACCAGACAAAGCTTACACTTTTTACTCAACAATCCCCCAAACTCTTTTTCCTTCCCTAGTTACCTTTGGTTTCTGTGACCAACATGGCTAACATAACAAGTTAAAGGGGAAAATTTACTTTGGTTCTTAGTTTCAAAAGATTGGCTTCACGAATTTTGCCCCATGTTTTGGGCTGAACATATAAGTGGAAGCATGTGTCAGAGGACTTTCTTAACTGAGGACAAGGAGCAGAAAGAATAGAATCCAAGAATGAACTAAGACAAGGTATAACCCCAAGAGGCGTGCCCTTGACTGACCTATCCCCAGCCTGCTGTATCACTGTATCCTACCTTCTAGATTTCATGGCCACCTGATAGGGCTCTCATATTATTTGTCTAATGAAGGATTCAAACCTTCATGAGGTCACAGCCTTCCTGAGCTAGTCATCTCTGGGAGAACTGTTACTGACACACATGTTACATGATTACTCAGTGTTTTCTTAATCCAGTACAACTGATAACCATCAGTGGCTGGTGACAACCATCAGTGGCTGGTGACAACCATCAGTGGCTGGTGACAACCATCAGTGGCTGGTGACAACCATCAGTGGCTGGTGACAACCATCAGCTGGTGTAACTGTTACTGCATTATGTGTGTTAGGAGCTCAGCTATGTAAGATTCCGTGTGTGAGTGAGAACCTGAAATATTTGTCTTTGCTTTTTTGGCTTATTTAACTTAAGCATGGCAATCTCCAGATTCATCTGTGTGGTCACAAACTATAGCATATCTCTGTACTTGCCACATTTTCTTTATCCAGTTATCCATTTCTGAGGACATAGATTGATTATGTGTCTTGGACATAGAGAATTATGTTTCAGTAAACACGTACGTGTAGATATCTTTTTTGGCATGATGATTTTAGTTCCTTTGGATATATACCCAGAAGTGAGATCATATACTAAGCAACATTCCCACCACTCGTGTCCAAGTTTCCTAGTCTCAAAATCCTTGCCAACAGCTCTCTCTTATCTTTTTGATAAAGGCAATTATGACATATATGAGGTTGTATCTCACTGTAATTTTAATTTTCGTTTCCATAATGAATAGTGATGGGTATTTTTCCCATGTACTTCTTGGTCATTGAACACCTGAACTATTATGACTATTTTCTTTTCTTCTTATTGGCCCAGATTATCCTGTGTCTTTATTCAGAAAGTAGAGAAATTAAAGACAACAGAAGTATTCAGAGTTTGGAATGTCTTAAAGTATTCTTTCTTCCTACCCTTTTTTTTTTTTTAAAAAAATCATGTTTGAGAAACTGAAATATACCTAGCATAGGATGGTGCTAAGTAATAAGATTATATAGTTTGAAATCATGAGTTTTTGCTCTTCTGACTTTGTTAGGTTCTGTTTATTTCTTCATTTTCCTAGGCAACTTTTAACAATCCCATGTCATCCAAACTTGTAGTCTATGGGCTGACTTAAACTGAAAGTTTTCCAGGGCTTGTAGTATTAAAGAGGGACAAGTGCAGAGCAAGCTAGGATGTGTGGTCACTTTGGCTTTACCATAACTTCTCTGAGTGCATTTTTCTTATGCCCAATGAAAGATTTAAGCTCATACTTGACAGTGGAGGCTTCCAAGTAGACCTTCCTTATCCTCTTTTCTAACTCACCAACCTCTAATCAAGGCTCCCTTAAACAAGTTCTGTCTTCCTTATTCCCTGCCTCTTTGTATCCAGGAAGTGTTTTTTATCTGTTTATGGTGTTTTTTTAAAGGGGCCAAGACTGAGCTTACTAACAGGAAACTGCCCTTTTATGACTTGCAGAGTGATTTTGCATGGTCAGTTTTTTGTATCATGTAAAAGAGGATGATGCAATTAAAGTTTTTTATAATGTGCTCATTTAAATTACTCCTAATTAATAATAAATGCCCTTTTAATCCTTGCCTATAATCTTATTTTCTGCCACACAACTGTCATGGAGACTTTTTAATGAGTGCTATTGTTCTTCCTTGAGTGAAAAACAGACACAGCTTTGTTTTTCATACCTCAAGTCATTTTATTCTTCAACAACATAAACATATTATTTTCCAATTTCAGCAAAAACCTTACTCCTTCTAATCTCTCCTATTTTTCTTCTTGTCTCTCTCAACTTTTTCCTGTTTATTCGGGTTAAAAACAAGAGAACCCTTCCTCTCTTTATCATGTTCTCAGCGACTAACTATGTTTGTTCTTCATTCTTCAGTATATCCCAGTATACATGGTTTTGTATTACTTCCAATGATCATATCCTAACTAAGTTTTATGGGAAGTTTCATTTTTATATCTAATTTAAACTAGGATTATTTTTTAAAAATAAATCATAGCAATGTATAAAGAATAATATAAAATCAACTATAACTTTTCTAGGCAGCTATTACATAGTTACTCTCTGTGGGTTTTGTCATTTTCCACAATTGTTCTAATTAGCTACATTTTTCACATTGATCTTTAAGACTAATCTGGTTACACTCAGGATTGTATGGAATGCCCTTCTCCTTTCATGTTGTTAAACACTCATTTAATATTCAAAGCACACCCCAGTACTGATGTTCCCATCATTACATCTTCATCTCATGGCTTCCTTTGCTCCATAAATTCTCACTGGCTGAATTATTTGCTAATGTTTCTTAGTACATTAACTATATCTATAACCTCATTCTGAGACCTGTCAAATCTCCCTCCATAACAAGTTTCAGATCATATTTCTATTAGAACCACAATTACTCCAAATGGGTTTCATCATCCCTCAGATCCCCCATTTCAAACACCCAGTGGTGAGAACACCGCGAACCACCCATACTTTCTCCTGCTTATTACTCACATCCAGCCATTTACCAAGTCTTGGTGGTTATCACTCCTTCACATTTCATAGATCTCTCCCTTTCTCTTTGCCTATATGTGGGTTCTTAGGTTTTAGACGCTGTATTTGTGCAATAGTATTCTAAATGCAGGCTTTCCCTGGCCCTCTCAATCAATTCTCCTTATTGCAGCCAAAGTGATTTTCACAAACATAAATTTGGACGTGTGGTTAAGATGTGTGGGTTCTTGAATGTTGTAATCTTTGATTTATAACCACTTTCAACTCTTACTAGCTAAATCCTTGGGGAGTTGTTTAACAGCTCTTTAAGCCTTAATTCCCTCATTGGTAATTGAGATTACAATTACTTGGAACTTCGTCCTGAGGACTAGATGAACAATCTATTCGTCAGAGTGTCTTGTGTCTAAGTTTTCACTGTGTGGTGACTGCCATTTTCATAGCTAGTGTTGTTGTTGTTGATATTTAATATACCTTTTCCTATTTGAATTAGTCTGTACTTCAGGTGTCAGGTAAAGTTTTAGCTTTGTGTTTTGCAAAAGACTTCTTATGCCTCATTTAGTTTTTCTAATTTCATTTCTTACTATTGTTCTTAGTCTATTCTCCACTCAGTGAATTATTTACACATTTCTTAACTTAGAACTTCCTTTTTTCTTTTTTTTTTTAAAAAACCTTATTCAATATTTTTGGATTTTTTAAACTATTTGTCTGACTAATCTTATTACACTTTTTAAAATTTCAGCTCCAGCTTAGTCTTTTTTAAGGAATCCTTGTCCTTACTGTAGTTTGAATCAATAACCACCCTAGTTCTTCTCTCTCTCTCTCTCTCTCTCTCTCTCTCTCTCTCTCTCTCATTCTCTCTCTCTTTCTCTCACCTTTTTTGAGACAGGGTTTCTCTATGTAGTCCTGGCTGTCCTCGAACTAGTTTGGTATACCAGGGCTGGCCTTGAACTCACAAAAATATGCATGCCTCTGCCTCCTGAGTGCTGGGATTAAAGACATGTAATACTGACCCCCCCATTTGTTCTCTTAAGTTTCTATGAACATAGCTCTACTGTACTACACTGTTCAGTTCATCCCTTCTCCCAAAGACTGAGAATGTATCCAACTTACTAATAATTTGCATTGACAATTTCCAATCTATTACTTGGCAAATAGTGTTAATTGATAGGCAGGTTTCCTGTCAAAAATGGAGACTTGAAGTATAAAATAGAGATAATTAGAAAAAACAAATAATTAAGTGTTTGAGATATAAATGTTAGGAATTATATAATTGTTGACAATTTTATGTTGTCTATTATTGTTAAAGGAAAGGATTTTACATGAACAGTGTCTTTAAGGTAAAGAATGGATTAGATTCAAACACTAGAGAGTTATGTTTTCTTTTGTGAAAGGAAAAGTGCAAGGGCAGATATAGAAGCTTCAAGCATGTGTAACATATTACCTATGTGGTACATATGCTGTTAGTTAATAGTGACTTTTAAAAATCATTTTTTGTGTATATGATTTGGGTATATTACATGATATATGTGTTGTGGTGTGTGTGTGTGTGTGTGTGTGTGTGTGTGTGTGTGTGTGTGTATGTGTATGTGTATGTGCTTGTAGGTCAGAGGACAGGTTTAGTATCAGGCCTTGACTTCCATCTTGTTTGGGAAAGAGTCCTTGATATTTAATGCTGTACACACTGAGTTGTCTAACCCCCATGTTTCTGGTGATTCTTCTGTCTCTACCTCTCTTTTCACCAGAGGAGGGTTGAAATTACAGATGGGTTCTATCGTGTCTGACTTTTCATTAAATCTAGGGGTCTGAACTCAACCTGTGGTGTAGGAGGGTCTTCTGTATTTTGTGTTGCTTTCATTGGTTGAATAAAGAAAACTCCCTTGACCTTTTGATAGGGCAGAAATCAGGTAGGCGGGGTAGACAGGCTGGAATGCTGGGAGGAAGGGCAGTGTGGCAGACGCTATGCTTCTCTGGCCCAAGATGGACACTGGTTAGACTCATGCTGGTAAGCCACATACTCGTGGTGAATACAGATTATTAGAAATGGGCTGAATCAAGGTGTAAGAGTTGCCCAAGAAGAGGCTAGAACTAATGGGCCAGGCAGAGTTTAAATGAATACAGTTTCTGTGTAATTATTTCAGTGGCCGGGAGCCTGTCAGAAGGATGCAGCCCGTGCATCTCTTATCTCTTACTACAGTTTGGGGGTTAAGTCAGCCAGGCACTGGGAACACGGCCTGCCTAGTCTGGGAGCTGGGTGGTGGGACTCAGCCCGTTGCTCCATTACTACAAACCTTTATGCTTGCGCAGCAGGCATTTACTCTCTGAACCATTTCTTCAGCCTACCTTTAACGTTTAAAACGTAGTTTCCTCCCTTGGTTCTATGAAGGATTCAGTTGAGTTCACTGAGATCTAAAAGGATTAGTAAGTTTATAATGTTCACAAACCTGTTCAAAGGCAAAAACAACAACAGCAGCAACAACAACACAATACAACACAAAACAAAAACATATATTAAAATTGAGCTCTGCCAGAATCTGAAGTATTGCTGTCTTTTCAATAACTCTAATGCAACTCAAGTGAGAATATTGATGAGAGTAGTCAGTGTCTTAGATTATAGTTGATCTTCAAAGAAGAATGAAAGTAGCTTCTGAGCAGGTTCCATGCATGTTTTTATTGTCTGTATGTTGGAATTGGAAGAACCTGTGTCAAAAACCAAGGATTGGTAGTAGGGTACCGAAAGTTTGCTGCTGGTGTTCTTTTCTGCTCCTGTATATATGCGATGCTAGTGGAGAGACATTATTTTCTACTGGTCCTGGATAAAGCCTTAACTCCTCTATTAATTGTGGATACCAGTTATAAATTTCTGGTTGGTTTATGAGCATATTTTCTCAGACTATATCCTTATTTCCTTATGGTCAGTTACCCCACCAGCATTGGAAGCAAGTTAGATGAGTACCATCTTCCAAAGCAGATACATTGCCCTCTCACTCTGGAAGACAGAGGCTTTCCTAGAGCCTGTGACAAGCTACACTGCCAAAATGTATTGTGTTAGGAGGACCAGCCATGAAAGACTCACAACTAAATATAGAATTTAGAGTTTCTCGTTTCAATTCTCCAGCCCTGACCTTTCATTTCTAATTCTATCTAGTAGCTGTGTATAACTAGTGTCCAGAAATTAGACAACTCCTATTTGCCCACTCTGTTCAGTGTTTCAGAAAGATCCTTTTCCTGACCCTTCAATTACTCATTTTGGTTTACTTCTGCAACCTCTCCAATAGTTGTGCCAGGCCTCATTTCACAGTAAATACCTCCTTATGTAAAACTCAGAGAGGTTCTGTTCCCATCATTGGACCTTTACTGCTTTAGTTATTCATAAGAGATTTGGTTTTAGGAAAACAGAGCACTAAAGATGATAATCTATAATAGGCTTGCTGATTTAATAAAACCATTAAATAAAGGGGCTACTGGTAAACCACAGCATGTGGAAGCAAAATAGATTCTTACCATCTCTAATTTACTAGTACAAGTATTTGCTGCCATAGAACACTGTAATGAAACTGAGTAGAATAACAGTGTTTGTTGGTTGCAGTAGGAAATATAAAGGAAGAAAATGAGCTCAGGATTTAAATTCCCAGATTAAGGTTTGTATAATAGATAAGAAAATTTCTGTGTCTTCTCTGAGAGAAACTTATATTTCTTAGAAATTTTATTAAAACCAATCTTGAATCTATATAGATGAAGAGTGCATAAGCAGAGTTCAAAGCAACCTTTTAGGGCTTTTTTGAGTAGGAATGGGCATTGATTGACAGGTTATGAAAACTGGGATGAACACATATGGCTGATACTGATCAGGAAAATGTGACAGCTTTCACTTTGTTGAGTCTCATTTATCAGAGCGAGCATCCTGTCCTCCCAGGATGGGGATCCTCATCTACCCTTTCCTGAATCACTCCCATCTTTGTGACTGAGAACTTGACCTGTGGTGGCATGCTGAGACCCTCTTTGTACCAATAATCTCCTTTTGCTTTGTTAAGTGTGACTCGACTCAGGTTATGACACGGTCCTTGGTATCAGATAAAATTTGTGATGTGAATGAATTATGTATAGCCCACACCCAATAATTATATGTAGCCCACACCCAAGTAATTACACTTTTATAATTTACATTTGTATTCACATAGCCATGGGTTATGCATGGAAATGTATTGAATGAGTCTTGACCAGAACAGAAGAAAATATGTGAGTTAGGTTGAATGTGTTGAAATTGGTTCACCAAGCAGAGATACTGTTTACATTTGTTCACAGTGATTGACAAATAGTTCTATTTGCTTGGACGGATGGCTGACATCAAGCTACTAGAACTTCCTTGGCATATGATAGAAGAAGTGTGAAAAGAAAATAGATTTAGGTTGTGAAACCTGTTTATCTAACATATTTGTCACACATAAAGTTTTAAATGATATGTACCCTACAAGGGGTGTCATCATTCACAAGGAACTCTTCTGTTGCCAGGGATGGCAGTAGGCTATCCTTCTGCAAAACAGAGCTAGTATAACAGCTCACAGTGGTCATGGCTGCCTTCACATAATCAAATCATGAAATCAGAGGGAAACAAGTTCGGGGAATCTGGGGAAGTTGGAGGAAGTAGTGGCAGGTACATCTATTGTATACATGTATGAAATTTTCAGAGAATAAATAAAAACTAGGTTGCTAAATTAAACAGAGATTCTAGAATCCTAAAGCAGGGAGACAAAATGATAATACTTAATCATCAGAGAAAGTGGGTAAAGTTGGTAGGCTGTAGCGTATCTGAAGGAGACATCAGAATTCTTCCGCTCGCATTTTGTCACTAGTTATTTGATCAAAATGCCCCAAGGGCTGATACACATGGACAGCTTGTAAAATATTATTTCATTTTCAGAAATAGAAAAATTCTCAGTCTGGTGAGCAGAAATTTGACTTGAATCATCAAAATAGAGAATCAATTTTTATGTATGTGCCAGTTTACACTTCCAGGGCCTCCTCCTCAATGGAGGGCTTTCCTTTGACAAAATTGTACACAGGGTAGCTTTCTTTAGCTTCCCCTGGAGAAATTATGTTCATTTATGTGGGGGAATAATGAAAGGAGGGATTTCCACACTAATCGGGAATTACTGTACTCTGACTCTATTCAAGAGAGACAAAAAGTCACACTATGATTCTACAGTTAACACTTTAGAAGGTCAGTGTTGTAACAATGTTTTAGCTTGAGTTTGTCTCATAGAAAACTATTAGGTTCTCAAACCTAGAAACAGTCATCCTAAAAACTCAGCAGAAACCTGTATTGATTCCTCGATATGTGTGTTGGGGATTCCTGCTGTGGGAAGGGCCAAATGAAGTAACAACTGTACAAAACTCTGTCTACAAAAGTACAGCATAGGAAGCCAGTGCCTCTTTTTGTGCATGGGTTTCAAGATTAGTGAGACTATCAAAAATAAAAGAATGTAGAAGTGGTGATGTTCCCTGCTCCCCAAATTTCCTTCTGCTCTCCTATTTTGCCTGCTCAGGAGAGAACAGATATTGAGGAACCCTGTAACTAAGTGGCATTTTCAGTTGTAGCAGCTCATCTGGATGCGGTTTTCTTCTTAGAAAAGATGGAAGCATTCCATATCATTTCCCTAGCTCTTCATGTCATAATGCTTACCTTCTCTTTGTTCATTACTAGAAATCAGCAAAACTTGTTAGCTTATTATGTTGGCCATGGCCTACTAAATGCCTTTCCCACAGTATCTGAGAGCTACAACAATTTTCATGGAATCTCTATAATATAGAGCACAGATTGTCTGTGACTCACAGAATATTCAGTTGTCATATATATTTATCACATAAATATATATATATCTCACATAAATTGTTACATATTTGCCTTTTGTGTGTGAAGAGTAAATATTATGAGTGAGTTTGGTTTTCTTGCCCCAAATACTTTTCTCAAAACAAGCATCCATAAACATTTATATTCCTTATTAAATGCCATGGTAGTTTGCATACCATTAGTTTTTACAGGAGAATCCTTTTTGTAGTTAACAAATGTGGCATTTGCTCATGCATATGGAATTTAGTGATCTTATCATTGGTTACAAATACCCCAAATAGTGTCTGGAATCAAACTTTATCAAAGCTTATCACTTTGTGAACTGGCAAAATAATGTTATTTGCTCTGAATCATCAACAAATGTATCATTCTGTTTTCTCTAAAATTATGAGTCCGTGATTCAAGAATAACAGGTTAAAAATTGGAATCATTTTCTCTCTATCATACCAGTTCGGTAGTAAAATATTTGCTTTTGTCACTGTAACCTTGAATTTGTCTTGTTTAGGGTTTTTCTTCTCCTGTATCCAGTTGTTCTTCCATAATATTGTATTTGAACTTTTATTTGATAATTGTATGAATTTTATCTGGATATGGTTTTGGAAAACACAGACGGTGTAGGAATAATACTATTTTATTTTAAAGGTTTGTCTACTCATATCCTCATTCGACTTTGCCCAGTGATCAGGAACACGAGCTTACTGGGCTAGTGGATGGCCCCACACCCCTGTGCATATCGTCTTCACTATTGAACTCAGTGAACTAGTATTGGATTATTATTGTTTGTTGTTTGTAAAGAGGACATGAAGTTGGGAGAGAGATGTGTTAGGAGAGTGAGAGGAGTCTACAGAACAATCAACCTTTTGGATTGTTTTGTAACATTGTCACCTGCAATGGTCACAAAAGAGCTGTGCAACTGTATAAGAGAACAAAACGTAGAAAAATCCCATCATGTTTTACCTAAGTTTATGGTATCTGTGTTCACAGCTGTCCCAGAACACATGTGATCTGTGTCTCATGGACTATATGTAAGACCATTCTGTGGTTATGAATTTTGTAAGTTTTTTTGTCCTCTAAATGAAAGGTTAATTTTTTTCTTTCTTCCATATATCTACACATATTTCAATACTTTGAATTTAGGTTGCTAAGTAATACCAATTAGTTTGAACTTATATCTTTCCTTTCTACATTGAGATAAAAAAAATACCCAGAAATCCCCTCCACTGTCAAAAAATCTTTTAAGGAGACCTGGACTACTGCCCAGTCTTATTGGCAAGCCCTACTCCTAATTTGTGCAGAAGGTGAAAAACTCTCATTCTTGCTGATTTTTACTGCTAGATGCATATGGAATCTGAAGGTGCCAGACCGAGCTTTGCACTCCAGGAATGTGTGGGGAGGCTCACCAGCACTTACAGGGTGAATAAAGAGAGACAAGTAAAACTCATAAAGCTACGTAAGTTTTATTTCATTGCCCTTGTGTCTGGGTATTTTGGATATATCTCTGAAACATATCTAATGTATATATATATATCGCTTAAAATAGATTATACCTCTATAAAAATAGATTTTGTTTGGGGAGATACTTTCATAAGCACATTTTAACAATCTCCTATACATAATCAATTTCTAATTGATATTTTCCATCTGTAATCACAAGAATTGGACGAACTAGAATGGAATGCAGTTGAATGCTGTTTAGTTCAGTGGGAATTTTTCATCTAATTTGGAAAATTAAATCTGGGCAGTATAAGTTAATTGAAATTCTATTTCTTCCTTAAATACAATGCTAATATCTTAAAACTTTATTTCTAGCACATTGAAATGTATGCCACAGAGGAAGTCTTAGGTTTCTCTGAGCATACTTGTGCGTTTCATTCTCTCATATTTGTTATAGGCATTAATGTTTCTTAGTTCTTTCAGGACCCATTAACACTCATGCTCAGAACATCAACTCTTTCCATATTTGAAGTCAATGAGCAATTCTAGTTAATGGTGCAGATCTATTCCCTGGAGGCTGCACCTAGTATTTTCCTAGGAATAAAATTTAATATACCACCATCACTCCAAATATTAAGCCAGTTTTATTAAAATAAATCTCAATATTCAGGGGCTGGAGAGATGGCTCAGCAGTTAAGAGCATTGCCTGCTCTTCCAAAGGTCCTGATACTCAGAGGTATTAGAAGACTACAGAGACACTTTATCTTCTAGATACGACTGAATAGTTGTATAACAAACACATGGCAATTGTGACAGTGTGCGCAAATGCCGTGAGAGTTCAAGCTAGACCAAATCCCAGCATAAGAGGGAGATGGGCATGAAATACTATCCCTAGTCAAGGAGGTATTGACACTTGATAGCTCTTGGGATAAGGAGAGGGGGTTTTCTTTAAGAGTGATTCTCCTGGTAAGTTGACACTAATTGTGTGTATAGGAAAGAGACAGGGTCTGAGAAGTTGGGGAAGGGGGTAAAGAAGATCAATACATTTTGAGAAACTATCAAAGAACTAATTAAAATGGGGGGAATAAGAGAAATTTTAGACCAAAATCATCCCTTTATTCTATTCATACTTATTTTTATGAAAAGTGATACAAGTGTGTGTGTGTATGAAATTTACTTGAAAAACTCACATAAAATACTGTAGTTTAAAAGTTGGTTACTATTCATTATTGTTTATTCACTGCTATAAAACTATTACTGTTTGCTTGTAGAACAATTCTTGCCTCTCAGTGTTAATGGGAAATAGTCTTCTCTCAGGTCTTTGCTGTGGAGGGGCTTTTCAGTCAGGTTAAGAATAAAGCAAATGATCCAGAGGTCAGTTAATTAGCATTCCCATGGCATCTGTGATTGTTTTATGTGTAGTCACATGGCTTCTAAATAATTAATGAGGTGCAATCAATGCTTTCTTTTTACCGTGTTGTGATAAAAAGCTCCTTATCTTTTCCATTGCTTGAGAGCCTTAGAGGATTAAGGAGTACTCCTGAGGCAGTCATTTTTCATTCCTATGAAGAGTGGAGGCAAATCTCAAGGAACTCAAAAGGAGAAATAAAGATGGCAGACATTAAATGTTGCTACCATAATTTGAACTTTGCATGGTCATTAGCCATGCTATCTACTGTTCACTCGGGCTGTTTGAAATAATGAGTCCATCCTCCATTCTGATTTTTGTCTTTAGTTGCTATAAGACAAATAATTCTCATTTGTACCTTCATTAAAAGTAATGGAGTGGCTTTTTGTCTTGGAGTAGTGATGAGATGGAAAGAAAATACTGCTTTCAAGTTCAAGGAACTCATGGTTTTCAAGATAACAAGTACATCTATGCTAATTATTCCAGTAAATGGGCATTACGAATTTGAGATTAGAATAGACCAGAGAAACATTCCCCAAAACAGTGACATTCAAACTAAAGCTTCAAAGAAAAATGTATTTAATGAAATGAGTGTGAACTTTTAAGTTTTCATCCCTCCAAAAACAAGCCCAGAGTCAGGTTTGGATATATATAATTTTTTATTACATGCAGAAATGCCAAAGTGACAAGATCCACTATTCAGACTTCTCACCTCTGTGACAGATACAAGTGAGGAACAATTAAGGAAGGAAGGCTTTGCTTTGTATCATGACATGCTGGATATTCTCACTGCTTTTAGAGCTTTGTTGACTCAGAATATCACAACCAAATGGTGTAGTGGAAGAAAAGAGCTGCTCACTTTATTGCATCCAAGAAGCAAAGAGAACAATAGGAAGAAGTACAGAACAAAATGTATCTTTCCAAAGCACATCCCCAATAACTTCCTTTAATTAGGATCCAGCTTCTCCTATTGAAGGTGTAAGTCACAAAACAATCCCACACCAGTTTGGAATTATGATTAATGAAAGGGTTATTTATTTAAAGGGAAAAACTTGCAGATCACTGTCCTACACAACAGCACTCTGCACAACAAGGAAAGGAGTCTAATAGCTGGAAGCGAGAGAGTGAGCACATGGCTACCGCTGCTTTTTAAAGCGAAAGAGACCACGTCCCAGTGGGCTGGTATTGTAAAGGCTATTGGCTGAAGGAGCGGAAGTAGCTCCCGCAGCACCTTTTGTTTAAGTAAGAGAGTTCTAAACCCAATACAAAACAATATACACTAGAAACAGATATTAAGTATAAGATTAGAATTACAATCAGCATAAACAATATTAAGCAAGGAACATATGCTAAATGTTTTAATAAACATTCTATCCTATGGAGTCTAAGTCTTATATAGGAAATGGATTGGCTAGATTATAAGATGATGGTAGCTATGACTATTGAATCTTCAACCCTATCAAAGGCCTGAGAAGGGAGATAATATTACTTGAGCAGTCAGGAAGTACAATCAAGTAGCTTCCAAAGTGAGCAATATATGACAGAGACAATTAGCTACCTGAGCAATCACCTAAAGTCTCATTTTGCAACGTTGAAGCAACGAAGTTTGGCTATGGCCTAGTGTAATTGACAGACCATTTTCTGAGGCAGAAAATTTTTCAAAACCATCTTATCCTGTCTTGGCAAGATTTGATAATCCTGCTTACCCATTTCCAGATATCATGTAACTTGTCAGTGGTTGAGGCATCGTCAGTTCCTTGCCCAAAGGCAGTTTTTCCAAGAAGAAAACAAGCTCAACATTCTCTCGGGAATAGATTGGTGCTGTCAGAAGCAATCATGTCTCATGTCAACAGAACCCTAAGTTATTTAAATGCCATGTTCCACAGAACCTTGAAGTGGTTGAAGATTACCTATCTAGACCAAATATAATCTCTATGTATCTAAAGAACCTAATTGATCTAACTGTATGCACAGCAAGCACGAACAAATATTGACCTATAATAATACCTGTATAAATTAAAGACTAAAACTTCATGTCAGAATATTAAATAACCTGTAAACAAATGTGCAACAAATGAGGACAATGACCTCAAAATGTGAACAATATATAAGTATCTATCTAAGTAGGAGTAATATATAATGCAATATAAAAATATATCCTAAAAGTTGTATCAATATACAAAATGTCCTAAACAGAGATAATAACATACATATATACAATCTGACAAAATAACTTTCTATAGGTGTACAAATAAACAAAAGTAACAGATATAATTTGAACTTGTATTAATATACAAAACCTATACCAATGTAAATTATCCACGAATAATAGCTCACAAATATTCACTCTATTATACACTCTATTATAATATCCTCCCTTTTTTTTTTAAACAAACATAGTTTCAGCCCCAACCCTCTATGTAATACAGGTAATAACCAACAACCCCTAAACAGTCTTCCCAACCCTATGGACAAACTTTTTGGGAATGGGGGCATCGTCTTCTAGAATTGCTTCCTGCTGTCATGGGGGTGATGTTCTCTTAATGGGATCCTCCAAAATTAAAGTGATGGATAAGTGTCAAAATTACTGTCTAGTATAGTTGCAAATAATTTCCAAGTAGTTGATAGATAGGTTTTTTTTCCCCAAAGTTCTTATTTGGAGTCTTAGCCAGAATGTCATGAGAAGGTGCACCATATCAGCAGCTGGTACCCAAATAAAGAAGCGGTCTTACAGTAGCACTGTCTGCATCACGATGTCATCTCAACTAGGTAGAGTTGTTGCTGTGGGGCCCCATCTTGTTCCTGGAAACGTCAAAGATTACTGCAGGAAAAGGATCTGTAGGAAAATCTATTGTTCATCATGAAAAACTTGAACATCATGCATATATACATACATTCAATGAAGACTATGATATAGACAAAAAAGGCATGGAGAAAGTAAAAAATTTTTCTAAAGTCTTTCTTCTTTACCATACCAGACAAATCTCTGTGAGTTCAAGGTGTGGTAGCACACACCTTTATTCCCAGCACTGAGGAAGCAGAGACAGGTGGATCTCTGTGAGTTCAAGGACAGCCTGGTCTACAGAGTGAGTTCCAGGACCAAGATACACAGAAACCCTGTCTCAAAAAGCCAAAAGGTAAAAATAAAAGAAATAGAGTTTAAAATAAAGTGGCATAAAGGTGGAAAATACACAGAGAATCTGTATGTTATTATGCTCTCTTTGAATTGTTTGAATGCTGAGGAAGGAGCAACAGCTGCTAAAAGATATTTGCTTATAAATGCTGAAGAATTAATCCAAGATAGGTGTTTTGAAAATACCTTGACTTCAAAATTGAAGTCAAAAGGTATGTTACTTTAGAGAGAGATTTTGCTTTTGTTTTCACAGGAAATGAGAGGCTGTGGATTCATTCTGAGTTAAGAAAAATCAGGTTTGATCAAGGAAGATCACCTGAGAAATCTTCAGTAGGAACAGATGGCCCAGATGTTTGAGTTCTACATCCAGAACAGATTCAAGATGCTACTGAGATGATCAAGCCTCACAGGATACTCCAGTCAGGACTTGATCATAACTCTAAATTTTCGTTAGGTCCTCATAAGGTTATCAGTGCCCCCAACCAGCCAGAAGTAGCCTGGAATACTGTGCCCACATTCCCCCAAAATGGACTATAGATATTTTCCTTTGTTATGAAAAAGAGAGGAGGAAGTGGTGAGGGAGAATTGTCTGTATTCTGTCAATTATATTTTAAATAAATGCTGATTGGCTGATAGCCAGGCAGGAAGTATAGGTAGGAAAACCAGACAGGAAGTAGAGGTGGGGCAATGAGAACAGGAGTATTCTGGAAAGAAGGAAGCTCTTTCAGCAGTCCTGCCCAGACCACCGAAGAAGCAGGATGTGACCTGCCCTGCTGGATAAGGTACTGAGCCATGTGGCTAACATATCTAAGAATAATGGGTTAATATAAACTACAAGAACTAATAGGAAGCCTGAGCTAATGGGCCAATCAGTTTATAATCTTCTGGAGACCTCTGTGTGATTTTCTTTGGGGCTAAATGGCTGCGGGAACTGGGCAGGACAGAAGCCCCAACGAGCAGGCCCTCGTGTTACATCCTATTTCTATCACCTTCCAACAATGTCTGTAAATCATAAATCTATCAATGGCTTAATTCTTTGATAAAATAAGAGCCCTCATCATATATGATTGTTTGAGAGCATCTAAAATCACCTTAGAGGTTGATTTCTAGAACATCTGTGAAAGACTTTCTAGATTAGATTAATTGAGGTGTGAAATATAGTTTGTAGCAAGTCATGAGCTAGGATCCCAGACTATATAAAAATGAGAAAACTGGCTGAGTACAAACATACTCTGTTTTATGACTAGAGATAGAATGTGGCCAGCTGGTCTTTTGCTCCCAGATTATGCCTCTCTGCTTCCTACCACATATTTCTTATCATGTTGGAATGATCTCCTTGAAATGTAAGCAGGAGCAAACTGTGGCTCTCTTGAATTCTCTCTTGTCATGCATTTGGTCAAAGTAACAAGAAAAGGAGCTAACATAGTAACAAACCATGTTCTGAAAATCCCCCTTCTGAACATTACTGCATTTTGAAACAAACCATCATCCGAGACCCTTTTGAAGGTGCTGTATCCATATCACAGTAATAGAAAAGCAAAGAAAGCCTGCATTCATGAGTATATTAGCACTGACAGTTGAGAATAAGTCTCATTGGTGGTCCTTTGAGAATTCATTTGATCAGGAAAACCACTGGGTTTATCCATGACTTTAAAACAGGCCATATTCTGGGTAAAAGAACAACTCTAAAATGCGAAGTAAACTGAAATAATTTCTTCTAGTTTTATCAGGTCATTATAAAGCATAGCTAAAAGCAAGTAACAAGGGGAACTATGGACTTATATAACATTTGGGGAAAAAACAAAATTTAATTCAATTGCAAATATCTAAAAAATTCAGGAAGAAATTGAAAAATTTATAGAATCAAGTAAAAATAATGGACAACTTATCAGAGCTTTTGAAATATTGATAAGGAACATATGAAAAGGAAGTTTATGGCTGCAGTTTGCTATGTTAAAAAAAGGATTTCAAATCAGACATCAGTTGGTTATTCCCACAAGGTTTACACCGCCATTGCCCTAGCATAATTTTTAGACAGGACAGATTGCAGATCAAAGGTTTTCCAGTTGGGCTGGTGTTTATGTGTCCCTTTTGGTGGCCTGTAGAGTCTTTCCATGTCACGGGCAACGGGACACTGGGGTGAAGGTTATGTGATGGCACTAATTCCACCGTTTCATGTGTGATGACTTCTGTAGATGTTGTCTTCAATAATAGGGTCTGAATATCAGAAAACTGCTTATTGTCTTGGAAACAGCTTGGTTTGTTTGGGGATATCCAAAGGACACTTTCAGCCAACAACTTAATTGGATGAAACCCTGTCTTCACACTAGAAACTTCATTTGGTGACAAGAGAAGACCAGTAGGGGCTCATCTCCCCCATTATTTGGAGACTTCATTAGATCACTTTGATATATAGGAAGTTTCCAGCACACTAGGTTTTTATACCACCTCTCAAATGGTGTTCAATTCTGTCTCTCCCCTCATTCATTCCCTTATGAACCCTCATAGAGTCCATCCTTAAAATCTATTCTACTTCTCCCTCCCAGGGAGTTCTAAACCCATACTTGACATTGGTTGGGTGACCAAGAACCAATCTAGATAGCTCAGAGACTTAGGGTAAAACCAAATACTACTGGTTAAAAAAAATAACAATAAAATGACTTCTAATGATATACTGCTATACTCATAGATTGGCATCTTATTGAGCCATCATCAGAGAGGCTTCCTCCTGTAGCAAATAGAAATAAATACAGAGACCTACAGCCAGACATTATACAGAAAGAGAGAGAGAGACAGACAGACAAAGACACACACACACACACACACACACACACACACACACACATTGGAACATACATCTCTAAATGAAATATCTATATCAAATCTCTCTCCTCAGAGCTCATGGAATACTACAGAAGAGAAGACAGAGGAATTGAGCAGAGATAAGGGGTTCAGAGGACTGAAGAAAGTTCATATGAGCCCACAGAAACTGAGACAACAACCACAAGGCCCACAAGGGTCTGTTACAGGTCCTTTGCATGTATACTATAGCTTTCAGTTAGTATGTTTATTTTACTCATTGAGTCTCTAATTCTTGTGCTGTCTCTTTGGTATTTTTTTTTTGGTGGCTTGTTTTGTCTAACTTTGATATGATGGTTTTCGTTTCTCCTTGTTATTTTTCTTCTGTTATCTCTTAGATGACTGTTCTTTCCTTTTTATTTTTAAAATTTATTTTCTTGTTTTCAGTTTTTAACCAAAGCTTCTCCTCTTTTTCCTCTTTCCAGACCCATCCATTCCTCCTCCACCATTTCTTTTCAGATACAGGTGGGCCTCCCATGGATATCAGCCAGTCATGGTATATCAAGCTGAAGTGAGACTAGGCATCCCTTCCTCCACCATGGTTGGATGAGGCAATTCAGCAGGAGGAAGGGGTATTCTAATCAGGCAGCAGTGTTAAAAACATGCCCCCATTTCACTGCGAGGAGCCCCACATAAAGATCAAGTTACACAACTGTAAGATATATGCAGAAGGGCCTACGCTCCTTCAGGCTCCCTGGTTGTTGGTTCAGTCTCTGTCAGCAGCATGAGCACCATATGTGCAGACACTAAGATTGACAAGTAACAAACTGTTTTGTAGGAGACCACTTGTTCATTCTTGGCAGCTCAGACCAAGAAATAACCACACAGAAACTATATTATTTAAATCACTGCTTGGCCTATTAGCTTATGCATATTTCTACTTCAATGTTATCTCTTAAAATAATCAATTTCTACTAATTTATATTTTTCCATGAGGCTTGTGGCCAACTGGCAAAGTTTCAGCTGGTCTGTTTCTGGTAGCATCTACATGGCGTCTCTCTGACTCCTCCTTCTTTCTCCCAGCATTCAGTTTGGTTTTCTTCGCCTAGCTCTATCCTAGCCTATCACAGGCCAAAGAAGTTCCTTTATTCATTAACCAATAAAAGCAACGCATAGACAGAAGGACTTCCCATACCAAAATGGTACCTCATGAAACTGAAAAGCTTCTGTAAAGGAAAGAACACCATCAATAGGACAAAATGGCAGCCTACCAGAATGGAAAAAATCTTCACCAACCCCACATCTGACAAAGAACTCAGAAACCTAGACACTAAAGACAAAACTACCCAATTAAAAAATGGCATACAGATCTAAATAGAAAATTCTTAACAGAGGACTCTCAAATGGAAATGTTCAACATCTGTAGTTATCAGGGAAATGCAGATCAAAATGTCACTGTGATTCCATCTTACACCTGTCAGGATGGCTAAGATCAAAAACACAAGATGCAGCTCATGCTGGAGGGAAAGTGGAACAAGGGGAACACTCCTCCACTGCTGGTGGGAGTGCAAACTTGGACAGCCACCTTGGAAATCAATATTGCAGTTTCCCAGAGAATTAGAAGTTGAGTTATCTCAAGACCAAGCTATATCACTCCTCAGCATATACCAAAGGACACCGCATCATACCACAAAGAAATTGTGCCATTATGTTTGTAGCAGCTTTATTTGTAATAGCATAAACCTGAAAACAATCTAGATGGCCCTCAACCAAAGAATAGATAAAGAAAACGTAGTACATTTACACAATGGAGTATTGCTCAGCTATTAAAAACAATGACAACATGAAATTTCCTGGCAAATGGATAGAACTAGAAAAGATGATCCTGATGTCATGAGTGAAATAACCCATACCCAGAAAGACAAACATAGAATGTACTCACTCAGAAATGAATATTAGCTGTGAAGTAAAGGAGAACAATGCTACAACCCACAGATCCGAAAATCTAACAAGGACTGGCGGGGGAGCAATGCATGAAGACCACAGTAAAGTAGAAATGGAATGGACTAGTGTATGGGAGGGATCTGGAAGGGGAAATGGAAATGGGAGCAGGAGGGATCAGGTGGAAGTAGGATGGAAAGAGAGAGTAATAGAAAAGACAAATGGAATCTGGAGGGTATCTTTGGGATGAGTTAGAAACATACAACAAGGGAAACTCCCAGGAATATATGAGGGTGACCCTAGATAATTCTCCTAGCATTAGGGGATATGGAGCTTGAACTTTCCATGGCCTGTAACCAGCTAAGATTTCCAATGAAGTTTCTGGCACACCAACCCAGCCACAAATGTTCTGACCTATAATTTGTCCTGTTGACATAATGTGCTGGAGTAAAGATGGCACAGAAATTGTGAGAGTAACAACTTGTGACTGGCACAGTTTGGGACCCATATCTGAGAGGGAGCTCACCCCTGAGGGCCAGAACCCAGAAAAGGGATACCTCAGAGACCTAAGATAGAACCAAACACAAAAGGCAAAAAGGTCCATTAAATGACTCCTAATTGTATTCTGCTGTACTCATAGATTTGTGCCTATCCTAACTGTTGTCAGAGACTTCACCCTACAACTAATGGAAAAAGATGCAGATACCCACAGCCAAACATTATGTGGAGCTGGGAAATCCTGCAGAAGAAGAGAGGAAGGATTGTAAAGCCCAGTGGTGTCCAGGGCGCCATAAGAAAACACACGGAACCAACTAGCCAGCTTTTCCATAATCATAAAAGGGGATTGGATGTGGATGGCAGAGTAGATGGGATGGAAATGGAAAGAGTAAAGGGAGAGAAAGCTTTATTCAGATTATATTGTAAAAGAAAAGAATCAATAGGTAATAAAAGGGTGAAATTAAATGTAGGAAGATTTCAAATAAATAAAGATTCACCTCAGCAGCTAAGAAAAATAACAAAGACTCACAATCAGCAGGTAGAAGGACTTGGTGTCATCTGTTTTCAAACTCTTTTATGTACCAACCCAAGAAATCTGTTAACAATGAAACCAGTAAGAAAGTATATGAATGGATGTTGTAGGAGGCCACTTGTTTGTTCCCAGCTGCTCATTTCTGAAATAACCACACAGAAACCATATTATTTGCAATACTGTGTTGCATGGAGAGCGGGCCCTTTTGTTCCATCCCACCCTGCTAGCTTACACCTGCAACAATCACATAGAGACTGTATTCATTTAAACACTGCCTGGCCCATTAGTTCTAACTTCTTATTGGCTAATTCTTACATCGTAATTTAACCCATTTCTATTAATCTGTGTATTGCCACGTGTCTGTGGCTTACTGGCAAGATTCTAACCAGTGTCTGTCTCAGGCAGGGGATCCATGGCGTCTCTCACTTTGCTCTTCTTTCCAGCATTCAGTTCTGTCTTCTCTGCCTACCTAAGTTCTGCCCTATCAGGCCAAAAGCAATTTCTTTATTCATTAGCCAATGAAAGCAACAAATGAACAGAAGAACCTCCTACACCAATACTGTTTGGCTAATAGCTGAAGAGTATTTCTGGACAACTAATATCTTAAATTTACCCATCTCTATTAATCTGTGTATTGCTACGAGGCTGTGGATTACAGGTTAAAGTTCCAGCATCTGTCTCTGGCAGGGCAACATGGCTTCTTCCTGACTCCTTCTTTCTCCCAGCATTCAATTTAGTTTTCCCCACCTAGCACTGTTCTGCCCTGTTCTGCTATAGGCTCAAAGCAGTTTCTTTATTAGCCTATGGTATTCACAGCATACAGAGGGAAATCCCACATCACCTTCCCTTTCCTGTTTAAATAGAAAGGAAAGTTTTAATTTTAGCATAGTAAAATTACATATAGCAAAACAGGTATCAAGCAAAAATTACAGTTACAATATTTATATCTACTTTATCTTTTATCATAATTAAGAAAAAATATAATTATAACTATTTATTCTTCAATTCCAACAAAGACTCCAGAAGGATATAATATTTCCTAAGTAAACAAGAAATGTATTGTCAGCAACTTCCCAAACTCTAGAATTGACAGAGAAATCTCACTGCCTGTACAGTCACCCAAAGTTTATCCATACCATTGGGGCACCCATCTTCAGCCTACAGGCCCATAGTATCCAGCAGACTTTTCCATGAAGCAGGAAATTTCAAAGACAGTTCCACCTATATTGGCAGGTTGTCAGTCACTTTCTTCTGTATCCTGAAGAATGTTTGGCAGACTCTTTCATGAAGCAGGAACCCCAAAGGACTATCTCACATTTAAGCAAGTTCAGCAGTCATTTTTCTATGGGCCCTGCATGTCCAGTTCATGTAGCATAACATCAAGCAGTCCAGACAAGAACAGTTTCTTGCCCAAATGGCTAAGAAACTCCATAAGGAGCCTCTTTGATGCCCATCTTCCTCTTGAGTTGGATTGGTGCTACTAGGAGCTTATGTGTCTCACTGTCATGAAAAGTCCTAAGTTCTTAAAACATTTTAAATGCCATATTCTGTAGATCTCTGAAAGATTTGAAGAATATCTATCTAACTGAAATATATCTCTATTTATCTAGAAAACCTAACACGACTACACATTTGACTATTATAGATGATTATCTATTAACATATATTTCTTAATTATACATTACATTAAATGAGCTGCACAATCACAGTACCTTAATCAAGAGCAGAAATACATATACAAAGTATAACAAAATTGACCTTAATTTGTATCAGTAAAGCAATATCCATACTAATGCAAATTATTCATACCTGTATCATATCCCCCTTTAAATGTAAACAAACATTTATAAACAATCATTTAGGGAATTTGGGCATAGTTCTTTCCAAAGTTCTTCCTGCTTTTTGTTGGGTGAAGTAATTTTTAGGGGTGTTTACGGTGACCTTTCAGGGGGTCTTTGTCCATCAAACCACATTAGTCTGGAAGGATTCCACAAGTTCGCATCCTCTGTGGGAACAAAAGAAGAACCTCTTTTCCAAAGCAACATATTTTTAGACTCAAATTTTGAAGACAAGATACCTTTAAAGTATATATGTTGGTTACTTAGGACCTTCACAGTCAAAACTTTTAAGGAAAGCACAATAATATACCTAATCCAGACTCTGTGTATTTTCCAACTTTACATGTCTTTTTTTTTTACTCTATTACTTTTCTACAAGGTTAATATTTATTTTATTATCTTTACTATTTTAATTTATGACTATACTCCTTTTCTTCTCTGTCCCGAGCCTATGTACATTTTTTTTTAAACACACTGTCTTGTTTAGGGGTCTTTTATGTCTGAATCTGTCCTATTGTGTGTCTGTAATTCTTTTCTGTCCAGGAGCACTTCCTAAAATGCTAATCACTTCTAAAGCTGCTTTGTCTTTTGACTCCAGTCTGACATGGTGGAGGTCCTTCACTGCCTCTCAGACTGCTGGGTGGGAGTCCTTCTTACCATCCCAACTCTGATAACCAGTTGGCCCATGCTGTCACCAAGTAACTTGAAGCACACTGCCCACAAACACCCTTTAAATGCTTGGTAGTTGGACCTCCTGAGAGGATCAGAGCCATTCGGCCCAGAAAGCCACCATTTCAAAACCACCCAGCTGCTGAATCAAGAAGACCTCTCTTAAAGGAGCCAAAGCATGTTGCTAGCAAGCAAAGCCTATTTGGAAAACAATGTGGCTTAACTTTGTTTTTTAGTGTCTATAATTCCTTTCCAAGACCTCATAGGTTTTATGTGGATTTAGGTAGCACATGTTGGAGTGCCAAATTGTTGTAGGAGGCTGCTTGTTTGTTTCTGGCTGCTCAGCCCCAAAATAATCACACAGAAACTATATTATTTGCAATACTGTTTGGCTAATAGCTCAAGAGTATTTCTGGGTAACTCATATCTTGAGTTAACCCATCTGTTTTAATCTGTGTATAGCCATGAGACTGTGACTTACCCGGTAAAGTTCCAGCATCTGTCTCCGGTGGGGCTACATGGCTTCTTGCTGACTCTATCTTCTTCTCCCAGCATTCAGTTTAGTTTTCCCCACCTATCTCTGTTCTTCCCTGTTTTGCTATAGGCTCAAAGCAGTTATTAGCCAATGGTATTCACAGCATACAGAGGGGAATTCCACATCAAATGGACTGGGAAGTTCAGGTTTTATATATGAAGGAAACCTGATTGATGTATTGTTACTGAGGTCTACAATTATCCTGATGATTTTAATCTTTAAACTCTAAGTTGCAAATATGGAAATCTTGAGCTGAATAAATAAAATAAGTCATTGCCTCTTTTTAAACAGAGTTGAATAATATTTGATTTTCCAAACAGATTTTAGTAACAAAACAAATTATAAGTTAGAATACTTATATAATACAGTGCATAATATATAAAATATCATACATAATGTTCAAAGTTACAAGTTAAACTGGTTTATTTGTTGTGACCACCTCTGAAAATCTTCACAATCCAATGATAGTCACTGATCTGTGCTTTATAAAGTATCTTCTGGGCAAGAAAAACAGTTTAAGATTTTAAAAGTGGAACTAAGGAAAGAAAAGAAAAGGCTAGTTTTTAAAGACCACAGGAAGCAAAATGCATGATTGGACAAATGAATATGAGCAGTATTATAGTACAAGTGTGTTGGAAATGGGGAAAAAAAACAACTCTTTTCTTTTGACATGGCCAACCACACCAAGCATGTTGGTCCACACTGAAGTTCCAGTGTCAATCGTCCTATTTTTTCTTCCTTTTCACTTACGTGCTCTATTTGTCTTATCCACCTAAAAGACAAGCTGAACATAAGTAGTGTGAAAATAAAGAGCTTACCTAAGCTGCAATGAAGATGTGTTCTTGGGGAAAACAAATCACACATTTCCTGATTAGATGTTCCAGTACGTTATATGATGGGGTCTGGTTTCATAGACAGACAGAAAGACAAACTGACTGACAGACAGGAAAGGGCTTCGAAGTAACTGGTGGTCCTCGATGTAGAGGTTGACAAGACTCACATAGATTGTTAACTGGTCTTCGATTACTCAAGTAAGCACAGCCAAAGCAGCAACGTGGCATCCAGTCATTCATAACATCAGTGAATCTATAAGGGAAAGGGTGAAATATTACAATTGAGGCTGTGAGAACCAGAACTGTGATGTTGCACTGGGGTAATATGAATTTGTAAACCTTCTTTTATTTTTCTTCAAGCTCATGCTTCTAAATTTAAGTATATTCCACAGACTGAATATATTAGAAAGTTTGAACAGTTTTTCTAAGTATCTGCTCATCATACTCTAATGATTGTCTAGAAAACACATATTTCTATGGCAGTTTGTTATATCTACACTTACGCCAAAAAAAGAAAAACCAAGATAGCAACTTCATTGAGGAAAACCCATTTCCTTTCTTTGTAGAGTTCTTGAGTACTAAGAAACCCGAAGTCTTACTGCATTTAGTTCTTATAAGGATTGAAGGTTTTCTCAGTTGGAGACAGCGAGGCAGACAGAAGAAAAGAATTTCTCAAAGAAGGAAAACCATGGAATGAGTCTAATTCTAAAGTCCAGTTGCATATGTGAGAGGCATCTTAAAATGTGGGCTTCTCAGCATGGTTTTGTTTATTTTTGTTTTTACTGAGATGACAGCCTCAGGGAAATAATTTAAAGACTCAGATGCTGGTCCCAGGGAGGCACTGTCTCTGACTCACGCTCCTCTTTGCTCATGTGCTTACCTATAGTCATGGCTTGTAAGGTCAGAAGTCATGCCTGCCACTCCTACTGGGGTCCTACCCTGAGAATAAAGGAAGCACCCTGGAGAAATCAGATATGGCCTCAGTAAGGGACAAAAGGCATTAGGATGGGCTCACTGTGGTATTCTAGACAGAGATACCAGGGAGTTATTGCATTAGTATTTTAAAGAAAACTATTTGACATGAAACCAAAGAAAGTTAATACTTAAAAAGTGGAGGAAACTCAGCTATTAATCAGAAGTCATCTCTTTGGCATACTATTCCACTAATATAAACATTACCCACCATGTACAAAATCCTCTTCACAGGTTAGTGTAAGCTGATGCATTTTAATATAAACTAGGCCAGGTGATTTGGAAATAGCCAGTCTATTTGTACCAACTGACCTTTTTTCTTCTTTCCTTCGTTTCCTCCCTCTTTCCTTCCCTTGTTTCCTCCCTTTGTCCTTTCTTTCATCCTTCCTACTCCCTTTCCTGTCCTTCTCTCCATCCCTTCCTCCCTCCCTGTCTCCCTCCTTCCCTTCCTCTTTCCCTCCTTCTTTTCTTCCTTCCTTCCTTCCTTGATAATTTCCTGTGGAGTTAGTCTCAGTGTCTTCTATGGAGTAGAAAACAGCAGTGATTTATTATGCTTCTTTCCTCTTTCATGGGCACCATCAGCTTGTGAATAAACACAAATAAAGAATAATTGGCATACTGCTATGTAATAGCTTGTTTCTAGGGTTAGAAAAAGGCAATTTTATTTGATCACAGTAATATATTTTACTTTCAAATAATTGGATTACTTATTTCCTAGTAAGAGAAACAATGTAACTTTGTGGTAAATTTATGTTGGAGAGTATAATATTTATAAATGATGTAGTCATAGACAAAGCAATGAAGGTAAAGTTTATTGGTTATTTGTGAAACTAGACAACTTTTATAAGTGTGTACATATAAATGTCCATTTTTTAATTTTGTGGTAATGAGCTATACTCATATAGTATGATTAATTATCTTCTCTTTCTCTATATATACATATATATGTATTTTTCTTCCTATAGATATGTATAGACTATTTGATTTTCTATTGAAGATTGTACATGCCATATTCTTTATTTCAACGACACCAAGCCCCATCAAGGAGAACAGACAAAGCAACTACAGAAAAAGAAAGTGATATTTTAAAAATATGTTTTAATTGGCAACATAATGAGCCATTGCATACTCAGCATTTGAGTCGGATTCCTTTTTCACTTTTTCCCTTGTCGGGAAAGTCACTCGTCATTGAATCCCTGCTTTTTCCATCTTAAATTCATTCATTGCTTTGGTGGCTAATTGAAAACTAAATTCCCATATATTTTAATCCCAAGATAATTAAGTCATCTGGTAAGAGGGCTCTTCAGATGCTCAAGGTCTGGTCAACTATCTGAGATGGTGTCAGTGTCCAAGAACCACGCTGACACCAAGGCCACACTGATTTGGGTGGCTTGTGCTACCACCAGGGTCAAGGTGATGTCTGGGCCTGAGCTGCTGTGGAGGGCTATGTCAGGGTCTGCCGTCCTGCTGCAGCTGGAGCCTGTGATGATGTCAGTGTTAGCACAGGAGATCATAGGAACCACGTGTGTGGAAATCCAGGGCTGAGCTTAGCATGCCCTGTCCTTTGCTGGCCCTGGGGTAGCTGTCCCTTTCCCACACTGGATACTGCAGCAGGAGAGGTGGCCCAGCCCACCTTGCTCATGCCCCTCCTGGACTTGGGAATGATGACTCCACCCCTCACCATGGGCTTGCAACTCACCTGGACAGCACTCTAGAGATGACCCTATTGTCAGGGGCATAGTGAGCTGACTCTGAGGGGCCAGAGCAGGAGAGCTGACTCCGCCCCTCCTCATGTACTGACATGGGTGAAGGAAAGATGATGTCCATGCGTCTTGCTGCTTCTGGCAGGCAAGAGGCTCTCAGGTAGCAAGAGAGAACTAATCCTCATCAGCTGCAACACACAAGAGTGGGCCCTTTACCCTGCTGGGACAGCACACTAGAAAGCTGAGCCTGTTATTGGTGGTGCAGGTAACCAGTCCCATAGAAGGGAAAGTAGAGGAGCCTTGTATCTTCCCTACAGCAACTGGGAGAGGGGGTCCTGAACCTCACCTGGGAAAAACGGCAGAGCGCACCCTGCTGGTGTGAGAGAGGGTAATCCAGAACTGAGCACCCGAGAACAGGAGAACTCACCCCGCCCCTCGCATCAGGCTGCCTTGGATGAGCTGGAAAGCTTGCCTGGGTAGTGATGATGAGGGAAAGATGGCAGACTAATCCGATACCATGCAGGCCAAAACAAGGGCTATGAGTAACCCGCTCCAATATGCACCAAATCTACGAACTGTTGGAACCTGTGAAGGGATACACTTAGAGATCCAAAACTGCAAGGTCTCCATGACCCACGACAAAAACAGGATATCCAAGAGGAGCCCCATTGAGAACCCATTACAGGTGATATAGCAAAAGCCAACCTCAAACGAGACCAATGATTCGTAGTAATGAATGCTTAAAGATGAATGGACTGAAGGGTAAACTGTGTGACTCAAGGGGCTCACACTGCAACTTCCATAACAGATTCTTCTCCATTTTTCTTTTCTTTATTTTTTTTAATTTTTTTTTGTGGGGAGGTTGCATGGACAGAGGGTGGATGCGTGAGGACAAGAAGATAAGCAGGATCGGGATGCATGACGTGAAATCCACAAAAAAAATCAATAAAATTAAAAAAATAGTTAGAAAGTCATCTGGTGAATAAGACAAATATATAAAGGCAAAAAAAAAAGATTGATTGTTTTGAAACTTGACAAGCATGTACAAATCCCGTGACCTTAGACTGGCTTTCTCCCTTGCCAATTGGCATAGCACCCTCATATGCTATGAGCGCTATTCCTTCAGAATGAGGCTTCCGTGTTAGTTGCGGCTCATTTTCTCCAAGTTCTGTGTCTGAAATTCATGTTGTCCCCAGAAACGGGTCCTCCCTTCAGGTTATGGGAAGCAACCATGGACAACGGCAATCACTGTGTTGTTTGGGGAGTCTCTCTTATTGCCCTAACAACTTGAAGGGAGCTTTCCCATGCCCTGTGCTCAAGACTTTGTTAGATTAGTCTTCCTGTAGGGGGCGTATTAGCACTACAAGTGGCACAACTTCACTTAAACTCTGTGTATGTACACACGCATGCGCACACACACACGCACGCACGCGCACACGCACATGCACACACACACACTGTGGTTTTAGTAAACATAAAATAATGTTTCAAACATTATTTGTTAGTTTATCCCTCCTTGTTCTCTTCCCCCCCGTATTACCCTCCCTCCCCTTCCTCAGTTAAAGCCACCCACCGCCATTTTCCCATTTCTTCCATCATAGCAGCTGGGTCCTGGTATATCCCTCCCTGGAACACCTCCCTGCTTTCCTCATGATCATTTCCCTGGGTTTTGTGGTTATTCCTGGTTATAAACTCATGTCTAAAGATTCAGAGCTAGGATCAACAATGATAAGAGAACATGGAGCATTTGGCATTTGTTTTTCTGGTACTAGGTGAAGTTACTTAGTGTTACATTTTCTCAGTCAGCCATTTACTTTCTAATCTCATTTCTTTAGCCTTCAAGACGAGAGAAAATCGCACCAGGGATGAGCCACATAGCTAATGCAAACCCAGAGAGTCATCCCTAATCACATATACATAGGAACCACACTGAAAGGACTTAACGGACTACATTCATATGTGTGATTATGTAAGTATATGCATGCATGTGTGTATGAATGAATGTGTGTGTGTCTGTGTGTGTGTGATAGAAGAGGAGGTCATGAATCTGAGAAGAGGGAATATAGGATGAATTCGAGGGGAAAGAGAGACACGTGATAATTATGTAAATACCTTATTTAGGTATGAAATAAACAAGACAAAACTTAAATTTAAAATCAGTACCTAAATAGGCATACCACCATCTTGCCTCCATCAGTGCTTTGATTGAATTTCCTTATAATTTTATGAAGTCTGATGAATACCATAAGCCAATCAATATTAAAATTTTTCTCTATATTTGAACGCACATTTTTTTCACCTAAAAGTATCAGAAAAGGAAAGCAAAGTTTTATCTTTTCATTCTAAGTGCCTTTATACTCTCAAGTTCAAATAACTCAAATGTTGATATCCCAGTTCCCTTGGTTACCTTGTGACCAAGTCATTAAACTTGAAGGTTTAGGTCACACCACATCCTACACCTGATGCTTAGCCTGAGAGCACTGTAGGGCATACTGTAACCAGGCACAAGTTCTTGTCAAAGGAAGCTCTTCGTAATTTCTCAAAGACAACATGAAGTTAACAGGATTAGAAACAAAACTGTCCAATGATTTTATTTATTGTTACCATGTTGTTATTAATGTCAAAGCATCAATAGAGATATTTGCGTGAAAACATTAAATAGTGCTCAAAATGACTGGAATAAAATGAAAAGTGGAAAAGAAACACAAGAGTACTTTTAAAAAGCACCTATTTGCAGATTACATCTTAAACAGTTTTATAAAATAAATTTGTATAGTTCATAAGTGAAATTTTATAAGGTGTGAATATAACTTGATTTTAAAAATAAAAAGTAGCAGGAAAATGCAGGCTATCTGCCCCCTCTACCCCTAGACATTGTCTTGACTGAGTTGTTTCTATAAAATTCATGTTGATATTCAAATCCTGAGAGCTTAGAATATGACTGCTTTCAGAGAAAGGGCTTATTTATTTATTTACTTATCTATTATTCTTTATTTTGCTGTTATAAGATAGGGTCTGTCTCTCCAGCCAAGTCTGGCCTTAAACTATTGGTTATGCTTTTGTGGTGATGCTGGGATTACAGACATCTACCGCTGTGCCTGTTTGACACAGAGCTATTTTCAAAGGTATATTAGCTACCAGCTATCCAGAAGGCATGTGTTCAAGGAAGTTCTAGGATCCTGGTGAATGTGGCTAATATTGGAGCTCTCTATATAATATTTTACTTGTACATATGTATTATGACTTTTAAATATGGTGTGTTAAAAGAGTAGTAACCATAATGATAAGATAGGAGACACATATGAATAGTCAGTAATAGAAAATGTGAATGTGGTCTTTGTCTCTCATTCTCTCAAAATACCTTGTTATAGCTACTTTTCCTTTTTTTGTAACGTGCCAATTTCTAGAATGCTTAACTGATGGGAAGAAGCAAAGTAAAGGACAAATATAATACAGTTTTAGGATGTTCATTTTTATTAAAACACAGTGATATCTTAACAATGAATCTCATCACTAAGATGGCTACTGAGATACTAATAGGCAAGTAATATATACTCTATGGGTACACTGGACAAAAAAGAAAATTTATATCCTGCTCAGATGTATTAATATGGTGTGAGATTTCCTTGTGCTACTCAGATTGACATGCAGTTTAAAACCTACAAACTGTTTACTTACATATTTTGTCCATTTATAATAATAGTCTTGGAGCATAGATGGCTATAGATAGCAATATATATATATATATATATATATATATATATATATATATATAGAGAGAGAGAGAGAGAGAGAGAGAGAGAAAAGTATGGATCAGAGTGGATTAATGTATCATTTTAGTGGGCTCTAAGTCAATATGGTTGATGCCTTCACAAGATGGAATGACCATAATACAGAAAGCTAGCCAAAATTAGACAGTAAAAGATTATCTCCATCTATAATCTAAGAGAGATTGTTGGAGAAAACCTTCTCGCTGGCACTGCCATCTTGGATTTCTAATCCAATATAACTCCAGAAGTAATTTTTTGTTGTATATTCCTCCTAATTTGCGGTGCTTGACTATAGAAGTCCTAGAAATCTCATATACATGTTTGTATAACTTTAGTAGCTCATGATGATTTCTTGTGTGCCTGGTCATATAAAGCATTTTGTATGCTACCTAATCTATGGCATCAGAATCATTACCTTTTTCTAAACAGATAAATTGCATGTATCTCTTCAAATAATGTCCTTGAAATGACATCCCTTTGTTTAACTGCTAACTGCCTTATATTCTTTTTAATATGCCCTAAGTAATTTCTTGTTTTGATTTCCCATCCTTTACAATGATTAGATTTTACTATAAGTTTGGACAATCTACTTAAATAGTACCATAGTTTTACTTTTTTCTTCTCTTTTAACTTGGCATGATTAGTGCTAGACTGAGATAATAATGGTAGAAATAGAATTTGAAGAAATAGAATGATCCTTTATTTTCTCTAGTGTGCAAAGTCCATTTTATAAAATGGTTCCCAGATTGCCATTTAAATAGCTTTGCAGAAGCTTTGGCTTGCTTAGTAAACAACAAAACAGGACCTGAGCCATTAAAAGATTACCTACTGTGTGTGTTTATGTCCATGTATGTTTGTGTGTTTGTTTGTGTGAGTGTGTGTGTGTGTGTGTGTGTGTGTGTGTGTGTGTGTGTGTGTGTAAGTGTGTGTGTGTGGTGTTGGGCATTGAATCCAAAACCGAATGCATGCTAGGCAAGGCAACCACTCTACCATGGAGCTACTTCCTTAGCCCATACCTAATCTTTACTAAGGTGATTTTCTAGAATTATCTACTAGTTTCTTTCCAGCCAATTCAAGTGAAAATGAGAATTTCTTTCTTTTCTTCTCTTCTTTAAGAAGGCAGTGTATAGACCAGATCTTCAGGATTTTATCTTTATGAATTTCATATGCTACAGAAAAAAATATGCTAGCCAGCTGTTCACAGAATTTTCATAGTGTGTGATTTGAAACATGCTGGCAGGAGAAGGTGTGAATATTCAAATGAACTTTCCTAGAAAGGATTTAAAATTTAAACTAATCTAAATTCTAATACTTTTTTTTTATTGCTGCAAAGTGCCAATGCTTCATGTGGGAACAAATCTCCATTGTAATCACATCTTAGGAGTATTCATCAAGGTTCACACAATTTCTCTTGTATTTGCGCATTCAACATTTTATCTTCTGTCTCAAAGTGTAAGCATCATCATAGAGACTGGACACAATTGCTGATGAGTGCACAGAGAGATCAGGATTATGAGCAGCCTGCAATGTAGTAGGGAAACAGATGTTGATGAAGTAATGAAAAATAATCACTTTGTGTAAATGACTAATTATTACTTTGATGTGGTTATAAAGGAGAAATACAAGTGATTGTTAGAGTTTGAAGTAATGAGATTTATTCACGTGTCTGGCCTATAAGTGTTCCTTAATCCTAATGTGGAAGATAAAACCTAAATAATGTAGCAACAAAAGATTGTGTCCTTTATCATCAGAAAAATGGGAAACCATAAATAGGCTTTGAATAATGGAGGGCTCTGACTAGGGGAGGGAATGTGTGAAGAGGCCCTTCATGACAGTCTATGTTAAGAAGTTTGGTGACTCCAAGACAGGTGTTGACAGTAGGCCATCTTACAAAGAGAACAGACTCTGCACTACCGTTAGTATGATTGATAGGTCTTAGGATAAAACAGAGAGTAGAGAGGACTCAAGCATGCACTTCCAAATTTTGTGTGACGGTGGCTAGATCCAGAGAGTGTGTTGGTTTACTTACTGACATCCAAACAGAGTAAATGGAGGTTGAATGGCATAAGCCACATCATTGTGAGAGTATAAATGAAGGTTATATTAATATCCACATGCAAATATCTGTAGCTTTAAGCCTTGCATGCTCATTTAGGAAACTCGTCTTTTGTCTAAAGGGACCGTACATTTTTGTGACCCATGGAGCAAACCAGGACGTGGTTCTTTCAGGTTATCATTTTGGTTTTTCCATACCCAAAG
Source organism: Ondatra zibethicus (assembly GCA_004026605.1). Classification (NCBI taxonomy): domain Eukaryota; kingdom Metazoa; phylum Chordata; class Mammalia; order Rodentia; family Cricetidae; genus Ondatra; species Ondatra zibethicus. The sequence goes on from PVIU01009280.1 coordinate 59,647, forward strand.
GAAGTTGGTCAAAAAACCTCTCTTCCTCCTTTGTTCTTTGCTCTCATGATGGGCTAGTATTATTTGTACTAGATACACAGTAATATACTTGGACTTGGCAAAAGATTTGGGCTTATTGACGGGTAGGGAACAATAACCTGAATTGCTGTTTCTGGTCAATGACTTTTAGTCTCAGAAATTGTCCATAAATTAAGAAATGAAAGCCCCATTTTTTGATGTAATTTTTCAGTGGTAACTTTCTAGCAGTATTCTTTAGAGCTCCAAGCATTCCAAAGTTCTTTCACTTCACACATCCAGCATGTGATGTGCATCTTCCTTTATCATGATTCATATTTTTAGCTTCCATGTTATCGACAACTATGTGTTATACATTTATTTTTCTATAATGGCAAATTCTTATCTCTCTCCCTTTAGGGCTTATTGTCTTCCCCAAGTCCCTTGGATCAATTACATGTGAATACATTCCATTAGGTACGTGTGTTTCCTTTATTAGTTATTTAGACAGTGAATGACTGAACTCAGTTTATAATATATCATATTCAAATATACCCACATTGATATATTATAATAGAATATTGACTTTTTATATTCTCACATATAATGTTTAAAGATGATATAAGGCTTACAAATAGCAGCTAAACCAACTAAGATCTTAGAATAATAATTTTCAGCCAAGTGTTGTATTTGTGGGTGGCAGACCCTACTTTCTAGTTTGGGTCTGGGGAGTTACATGTAAGGATAGGGGAAGCCCTTTTCTTCCTTCTTCTTTTCCGCCTCCTTTTCATCTTCCTCCTTTTTCTTATTCTATTTTCATATATATGTATATATATATATATATATCTTAAAATACATTATGGTTTCTCCTTCCCCAACTTCCCTCAGTTTCCCTCCACCTCTATGAAGATCCGTAATACATGCCCATACCAACTCCATGCTGCTGTTCTCACTACTGCTTTTGTCTTCTCCCGCTTCTGCCTCCTCTTCTTTTTCTTTCTTTTCTTTCTCTTCCTCCTCTTCATTTTATTTTTCAGCTTCTTTTTCTTTTTCTTCCTCTTCTTCCCCTTCTTCCCCACCTCCTTCACCTCTTTCTTCTTGTAAGCAACTAAGTCTGATCGTTGACACTCATCTGTACACGACTCTGGAGCCATTCCCTATAGCATGTGGAGCCTGTCAATGACCCACCCTCAAAAAGAATGATCCTTCTCCCCACCAGATATCAACTGCAGAGAGCTCTCCAGTTATGGATGGGACCCAGAGAATAACTCATAATTTCATGCAGAGATTTTGTATGGCTTGATCCTGGGCAGATCTTTTCTACAAACATTCATCCATATATATAGTCATGTCATGTTCAGAAGACAGCATTTCACAGTTTGCACCTCTCAATACTGGGCATTTACACTCCTTTTGCCTCCTCTTCCCTGGTGTTTACTGTGTCATGCAGTATGCGTATTTGTGATAAATATGTCTCTTTTAGACATGACTACTGGGAATCATCACTTATTAGCAGCATTTTGATTCCATTTGTGACTGTTTCACCCTGCAAAGAAAAAGTTTCTATGACCAAAGCAGAGAGTGTTCCAGGTCTAGGGGTCTAAAAGCAAGACCCCTATTCGGAAGACAGTTTTACAGCATGAGCATTCATCAGAATAGAAAGAATAAGTTCTACCCAGCCATGGGCTCTTGACTTATGTCATAGTACCTGAGCTGCACTTCCCTTCAGTGCAACAAACAAACTAATCAGAAAGTGGTTAATCAACCCTTTACGTTTGTGCCACGGTTGCACCTGCTGGCACAGTCTATCAGGTCAGCACTGTAGCATGTGGAGTCCCACTTTGGGTAAGACCATTGATATGTTTCTCCCTAGCAACCAGCATAGCACATTCCAGGACCATGGAAGCTGGATTAGAGGTATAATTTCTAAAGGGAGACATGACTATTCATTATCATTCCCACTAATTTAGAATGTTTAACAAAGCTGACTTAAAATTTGGCTGTTTGAGGAAAGAGGTATTTGATAATTTAAAGGTCAAAGCTGCAGTATAGTAAGTAGAAACAGAGATGCGGTGGCATTTGAATACTTTCACTTCCAAATGATGGTTATTTCTACAGCTTTTTAAGAGATATCTTATTGAATCAAGTCCTGTGCTATATATCACGACAACTTTTGAGGAGTCATTGACATTCTGAAATACGGGGTATTTTGTGTTGCTGATAAATCTTGAAAATTGGTTTTCACTAATCAACAGTGAAACACATAGAAGACTCCAGTCTATTTGTTCTGAATATCCAAAGTTCTGACAACAGTAGTTTATGTAGATATTTGAATTATTCCTCCTCTTATAAGGGAAACAGGAACTGGGGAATAAATGATAAGGAGTACAGAAAAGCTTCAATTGACATGTTTTATCCAATGAAAAACTGGAAGATTATTGCCTGCAAATGAAAGAAGCAGAATTAAGTCATCTTGTCAGAGATGACTCTATGCTTTCCACATATCTTGCCCCTCCTCTGTCATTTCTATATCTTTCCTACCAGGACCACACGTTTATCCCCTTAGATACCATAAGAAATGTCCTCACTCAATCTGTGCAGAGCAACATTTTAAAAAGCATGAGCAATGCATTCTGTGATAGCTTCTTCTTTTTTAATGCAAACTTTCGGGCAGTTTACTTAATGTCAAATGGCATCAGACAGACTGTTTAACAAATGTTTCATAGAGAAAACTTGTCTGGCCCAGTTAGTCTTCTAAGAAACCATGGAAGATGGAACTAATCATTTTCTGCACATTGTGGTTGGTTTTTCTAGGTGTCCTTATTCTCCTAAACCACAAAAATTCACCACACACCTACTACTCTCTTAATTTCTGATATTTAAGCATTAGCCAGCTATATTTTCAGCACTGTTAACTTTGATCAGGATTTAATTAATGTAATATACATAAGAAGCAACCGTGGGTATATTGTGCTTTCATAATTATGGTGTTAAATACCAGTAGGTAAATTTAACATTTGATCTCAAGTCAATTATGTTACTTAGGTAGTAAGGCAAACAATTAACTGCTATAAAGTAAATGGTGATGTAATTTTAGAATAAAATGAATAATGTAGTATGAATCAGTGAATTGGGGTTGAAAATAGGGGTATATAAGGTGGCTTTTTGGGAGAAGGGGCTTGACAGAGCCTTTCTGAGTACAACTGGGAATTGATGTAAGTGACTTTACGGACGGAAGGATTGCTTTGAGAATCAAGGTAAAGAGACTGTAGGAAAAGCATGTGTAAATGAGCTTCCAGGCTTGGCTAACATTTGAAGTAGAGGCCTGAGTTCATGAAGGGCCAGCCCAGGTGACATGTGCAAGAACGACTGTGTGCGTGCTTATACTTAATCTCATGTATGTGGAAGTCCCCAGCGTGCCACCTTCAGGGTTTAAATGGGAGGTAAGGAGGAAAGCAGATTGGCGAGGTGAAGTCCTGTGGAAGAACAAGAGGATAAAATATGCACTTGACATTTAAAATTGTTCCTGTTGCTCTTTCCTCTGCTTAAGTCCATGACAGCAAAGCATTTCGAGCTTTGTGGGGCTGCTCCGGACCTGTGTGGGTTTGCTTTATAGACCTGATTAGTGGATCCAAGAAAAGGTAGTTTATTTTGCTTTCTGCGAATGCCCTGGTGGCCCTAGGTTCCCCTTGACTGTTACTTTTCCAATGTCCAGGCCTGGAGTGACTGCCTGGCCAGCACCTGCTGGGTCTGTCTCATTGGTCAGTTAATAGCCTAACAAATCCCAAATCTTTCTTAACTTCCTGGAGTTTACTGTTATGTCACATTGTTTAGTAAGTTTTCATATTCTTATTTTTATAGATTTTATTGAGCTATACATTTTTCTCTGTTTCCCTCCTTTCTTGTCCCCTCCCCTTCAATGCTTTTCCGTGGTCCCAATGCTCCCAATTTCCTCAGGAGGTCTTGTCTTTTTCTAATTCCCCTGTAGAATAGATCCATGTATTCTTAGGGTCCCCATTGTTGTCTAGGTTCTCTGGGATTGTGAATTGTAGGCTGGCTTTCTTTCCTTTATGTCTAAAAGCCAGTTATGAGTGAGTACATATGACATTTGTCTTTCTGGTTCTGAGTTACCTCACTCAACATTATGCTTTCTAGATCCATCCATTTGCCTACAAATTTCAAGATGCCATTATTTTTTTCTGCTGTGTAGTACTCCATTGAATAAATGTATCACATTTTCCTTATACATTCTTTAGTCAAAGGGCAATTAGATTGTTTCCAGGTTCTGGTTAAGACAAACAATGCTGCTATGAACATACCTGAGCATATGTTTTTGTGGTACTATTGAGCATCCTTTGGATATATACCCAAAAGTGGTATTGCTGGGTCTTGAGGAAGGTTGTTTCCTAATTTTCTGAGAAATCACCACACTGACATCCAAAGGGGCTATACCAGCTTGTACTCTTACCAGCAATGCAGAAGTGTTCCCTTTAACTCACAACCTCTCCAGCATAAGTTGTCATCAGTGTTTTTGGTCTTGGCCATTCTTACAGGTGTAAGATGGAAACTCAGAGTTGTTTTGATTTGCATTTATCTGATGGCTAAGGGTGCTTAGCCAGTTTCTATAGATTACTCCAGTACAAACAACCTGATTGCTAGTCAGTGAGACGGGATTCAGAGTCATTTTTCATTTTGTATAGCTATGGAATCAAACTATGCAGTCCAGTTGAATTTTTAAAAGAAATACTTAAAAAGAAAATTGATTCTCCTCTCCACTAATTTTCTTACTAAATTTTGGGGACAATTGCAATAGTAATCTATTATTTATTGTTTTCTTCTTCAGTATAACATTCCTTGCAAAGAACATGAGAAAGATAACCAGAAATTGCATTTTATCATAACTGGCCTCAATTGCAGTAGGGATTTGACTTATATTTTGGTTATTGATCTGTCAGCATTCTAGCATCCAGGGCGAGTAGTATTGGCTCTTGAAAGCTGTGCTACTATTAACTAGGCAGCACCTATAATTCTAGTGCTTGGAAGACTGAGGCTGAGTTGCTGCAAGCTAAGAGCATCCTGGATCAGCCTGAACTACACCCTGAGATGCCATCTCATAAAACAGAAAGAAAGAAAAAAGAAGCCAACCCAAACCAAAAGAAATCAGATGTAAGATCATAAGTGCTTTCTGAGAAAAAATACTTTATTTTATGTTTTTATTCAATTATTTTAAACTAAATGCTTATGTGTGCATTTTTAAGCAATGACTCCGACAGGATTACTGAGTGGGGCACTGAGTATCTCTTTTACTTTTCAAGATCCACTGAGAGGTTTTTTTTTTCAAGTGACTTTTAGTTCCCATGTATCTGACTTAATGCTTTTCATGAAAATATTCCATGGATGAACACGTCCTGTGTGTTATTAATAAGCTTTGAGACTTTGTCATGAAATAAATTATTTCCTTGGAAGGTAAAATTGATTTATTATTTTCTTTTAAAAGGACTTAGAGATATGTTCAGGATAAGTTATAATGATTTCATTTGTTAAAACGTCTTTGATAAAGACCTCACGCAGAGCATTTTCCTTTGCATGTGTGCATGTGTATGTATTCATCATAACTCAAAAGGCAATTTTGTTGCCTGCTGTCTTTGTTTTGAGTTAGTCCTTTTGTTTTGTAAAGTCCTGACAACTGAGGTAATCCAAGCCTTTGTGTAGTCTAGGTTCCCTATTCTAACATTGATCTAAAAAATCCCAGCCTAATTTATCTTATTTCTGATTTAATATTTTTTTGGATAGTTTTTATTTAGTCTCTTCTTATTTGGCTTTCACTGCTTCTGATATGGCTGAGCATGCAGTAATGTCTCAAAGAGAGCAAGGCTCAAATGATAGCATTTGCATGACAATTTGTATATAGTACTTTTGTGGATCCAGCTGTTGGACCCAGATGGTTTTTAACGCAGTCTCTTCCGTGCCTAGGATCTTTCAGTGCCTTTGCCTTCAAAATTTATTCTGGCTTCACAGCTGTCCTTAATGGGACAAGTTAAGGGGAGAACAAATCTCAGGTCAAAGGGGCGAAGTTTCTGACAAATCCATGTGAGTCTCAAGAACTTGGGCTCTTGATTGTTGTTTGCATGCTCCAGGTCCCATGAGTGGTTTGCTCCAGTGAATCATTTGCTAGTTTCTTTCCAGCTCTCCCCCATTTCTATTTTTAACAATACTATAGATTTCAGGAGAATGGTCTCAGAAATGGCTAGACAATTGTCAGTTTGGAACCTCCCAAACTTATATTACCACTATTTTCTCATACTCTCTATTACTGCAGCCGTTCCTTTTCACAAAATCCCAACCCTTATCTCTCATGTCTCATCTCTCTCTCTCTCCCGCTATCTCTCATGTTTCTGTTAGCTACTAAGTAGTAAATCCTTGTGTCTTTTTAATAAATACTTAGTTTAGTTTAACTGACCTTCCTACCTCTTCTCCTCCATCTCCCTGAACCTATTCACACTTAAAACTTGCTTTCTTTTCCACTCATAGGCCCTTGTATAGTCTCCTGGCCTCTATACTCACTCACTAGAACATAAATACACACATAAGTACATGTATACATGCACATATATACATATGCATATAGGAATCTAGGCTCTGGATATGAAGAGAACATGCAATGCTTATTTTTTTCTGGTTTTCCTCACTTAATGTAATACTTTACAGTTCCATCCATCCATTGATGAATTTCTTTGTTTTTTTTTTAAAGAATGAGTAAGTTCCAATATGTACATATCTATCTTTTCAGCACCTGATGGCTGTCTAGTCTGATTTCACTTCATTGCTGCTGTGATTGGAGCAGTAAGGAACATGGATGTTCTAGTGTTTCTGGTGGGATACAATGTGTTGGTTTATGTGCAGTCCTAGCTTTATTTTTGTATATATACATATACCCAGTGTTACTCTATTGGAGAAAACTGAGTTTCCCTCTCATAGCAGGTATAAGTGACAGTTAAGTTGTTTACCTTGTACAGGTAGCTAAGTTTTCATTCATTCATTTTTTAGAAGTATAATAAAATAAAAATAAAATAAAATAAGATAAAACGATCACTTTAAAATTGGATAAGACAAACTAACAGAAGGAAAAGAGTCCAAGAGAAGGTGAAAGAATCAGAGACTTATTTGTATACTCATTCAGGAATTCCATAAAACATAAACTGGAAGTCATACTACATATGCAGAGGATCTGGTTCAGGACACGTGCAAGCTGTTTCAGTATCCTTGAGTTCGTTTGAGCTTTACTCATGTTGGTTTAGAGGATCTTGCTCTCTTGTTACTGTGGTCTCTTTCTGGTTCTGACGCTCTTTCCAGATCCTCTTCTGCAGGGTTCCCTCAGCTCCGAGGGGAGGGATTGGGTGAATTTTTAAAGTTGGTATTAAAATTTGCTTGTGCATATTTAGTGACAGACAGACTTTAAAGTACATTTGTCTTATCAGATTATTTACCTAGTTTGGCTTAACTAAAATGCTAGACCAAGTAAAATTTTTGTAAAATATTTTTAAGAAGAGGGGCATGATTACTCAGAAAAGTCTTTTGCCAGTGAATAGTGATGAGTACAGGTACCATACCTGCACAAGGTGCCAGTGAATAGTGATGCATGCAGGTACCATACCTGCACAAAGTATCAAGAATAAGTGATGAGTGCTCAGACCTAAACAAGCTATTTTTACCATCCCCTTTAAGACTCTTTTAGAAGAGAGAGGAAAGATGCAGTACTGAAAAATAGTGAAAAGTGCTATGAAATGCCAACTACTGAGCAAAATAGTATTGCCATCATGAGGTCACAGAAACTGAGAATGTCTGCTCTAGTTTTGCACAAGAATAAGAACATCATCAGTTATATATGGGTGGATTGGATCTCAGAGGTCCAAACCGCTCACTGCTGTGCTATTTGCTATCAGTAGATTTAAAGGCAAGGGATTCATATGTACATAAAAGAAAATTTCATAAAAGATTTTTTTGACTTTTATGAGAAAGTTAATGATATTAGTTACTATTTTTTCTTTATGTAATTTTATTTTTAGCCAGCAATGCATACATTATCTTTTGTTTGTTCAGATGAGGAAACCAAGAGCCACAGACATTAGGGATGGTCTCAAATACCAAGAATATGTTTGAGCATAAATAGGTCATGATTAAACTGTTGATCTACACTTTCTGAGAAATAATGCTTCTTTCTACTAAATCTTCCTATAGTCAATTTTCATACTATCATGTGTAATACTCAATTAAATACACCTCAACACATACACACACACCAACCAAAAAAAGGGTGACAATAAAACAACAACGAAACCCTGCAGGATAACTTTAATATAGAAAATTCTGAAATCAGCACTTGGTATTGATATGAACCATAAGAGTTACCATACAGCAAAGTTTCAGGATATCAATAATGTGAGTAATACATATTGTTAAACTTCAATAAGCCAAATTATTGACCCTGAGACTCAGTTGAAACTGTAATTGTGGGTTTCTGTGTACATACATATAAGAAATACATCATCAAATTTTTCTGTCATATATGTACATATGTATGTATGTATGTATGTATATTTGTATGCATGTATGAGTGTCTGTGTTTCCATCTGTCACAGTCACTAAGTTATGATGTAACTTGTCCCAGGTGAACAGTGAGCTGTGGGGAAAGCGAATATTGATTTCTCATGACCTATGTAGGTTTCTATCAGTAGTCAGGAGACTTTCTGAACAGTTATCTGTGAAACCATTGGATTAGTAAACCTTTAGCCAAAATGGGGAGGGATTTTTAGTCTCCTGTGCCTCCTATATTTTTAAATGTGTATGAATATTTTGCCTGCATATATACATATATGCCTTGTGTGTATCTGGTGTTCAAAGTGAGATTAGGGTATTGGGTCTCCTGGAACTGGAGTTGTAAACATTTGAAAGTCACCTCGTAGCTGCTGGGAGTCAAACCCCAGTCCTTTGCAAGAATAGCAAGTTTTATTAACCACTTGAGTCATATTTCCAACTCCCTCTTTTTCCTCTTAAAATTTTATGTTTGTTCTTTTGATGTTTAACTTCATTGTGTAGTCAAGGGGATGTGTTAAGTATCTTAGCCTACCAAAGGCCTTTGAAATTATATGCCTTATCATTTAGTTACAGAAAATAAAAAGTTGAGTGGACAACTCAAGAGGGCAACAGTTTACCTCAGTCAGATCTGGTTAGCTATTTTTCCCTAGTGGGTGCTAAACAGTGCAGAGACCCATTATTTGGAGTGGGTTTAATGTTTAGTATTCCTTACTAGCTCATATTCACATTTGGAGAGAGGTCCAGTACCACACATAAAGCATTTCGATCCCAACTGTTCATTCTTCACGGGGTATGCATTCATCTCATGGCTTGCAATAAAGAAGTAGAAAATGTGCAGACCTCTTACATAAAGTTCTTAGTCAGAAACAATTCTATCTCCACAGAGTTTCATAAATCTTTCCAATTTGTAAGTGAGAAATCTACCACACTCTAGTAATATTTCCAAAGAACTCCTTTCTCATTTTGGAGAGATTTTTGTTCTCTGTGCTTGGAAGTATTTCCAGAAAGCTTAATGTTCCAAATCCCTAGACTTATATAAATCACAGGTAAAGTTTAAAAGACAATTCATTTCCTATTATTTAAAATGTTTATCTATACTATCGTAAACACAAAGGGAAAAGAAGTCACATTCAGTCTGACCATATCCCTTCAAACTTGAGTACCCCTTAAGCATTCTCCTCAGTGGACAAGAGAAAGTGTGAAGGGTGTGTAAGAGATACCTAATGATAAAAAAAAGAAGACACTTTTTACTTTGGCTTAGGGCCTACTCTAACAAATATTCTTATAAAGACTAAAGTTAACACCTGATTGAATGCTATGTAGACTTGAAAGGGTCAAATGCACAATGAAACAAGCCAATGGAACATACAAATGTGGGGCTGGAGAGAGGACTCAGTGTGTGCTTGCAATGCAAGCTGAAGGTCTGAGTTTGGATTCCTCTAACCCATATAAAACTGCCTTGCTAACCCCAGTACTCCTCTGAAAGATCAGGAGCAAGGATTGGAGAGTCTCTGGAGGCACACGAAGCAGCTAACCTTGAGTGCACAGTGTCAAAAAGAGATTTTAAGACCCAAGGCACCCTTCAGACTGCTACAAGTGTGCTGTAGCAAGTGTGTACTTGCACTTACACCCATACCCCTTTACACCCTTGCACAGGTGCACACAGAGATTTTAAAAATGCATGTGTGTCATCTTAACTTTCTTTCCTTGGCCACCTTCTAGAACATTGCCTCAACTTTGACATAATTGAATTTTTCAATAACACTTTAGGCTTCTTTGGTTAGCCATGTTATTTAGGTTGTAAATCTAACATGCATTTGTGCCTTCAAGCTTGTGTTTATTGCTTTAGGGACAACACAGGTATTTAATTACCTCTCTAGAACACAGTTAAACTCTCATGACTATACTCAGAATGGTGTCTGTTTTCAGGATAGGAAAATTTCGATTATTAATTCAACTGGTGGCTATGACATTAGTGTAGAAGGAAAATTGTATGACAATGAATATTTATTTGAATTTAGAATTAAAGGTTGACAATAACTTACATAAATCATATACCTTATTTTTTATTAGTTTTTGGGGGAGAATAGATTCAGAGTTCTGATGAAATACATGCTAGGTAAAAACTTTAGTGACACATTCAGCCATTGTGAATATCCCCAAGAGGCCAATATTTAAAAGTTTGCTCCCATGCCAGTGCTATTGTGAGGATGTGAGATCTTTCAGGTATAGCATGGTGGAATCTTTAGTCCATCAATGGCAATTCCTGGGAAGGGACTTGTGGTCTCCATGTTCCTTCTACCTTTGTTTTGTTTTCTGTCCACAAACCTGCTGATTCTGTTCTGCTCTTGATTTCTGCTACAACATTCTATCTCACCCCAGGCCCAATACAATGGAACTAAGAGGTCATGAACTACTACTTCAAACTGTGGGACAAGATAACCCCTTGTTTTTATAAATTAATATCCACAGTTGGTATTGTTACTGTGATGGAAAGCTCACTAGTACTACTATTAATAGATAGTGAAGCTGAATCCTTCATGTGACTTTTACTATAGAACCACTTAACTGATGAGGAAGACCACAAGGGCAATGTGGAATGCTGAACACACAAAGCCTCCAAAGTAGAAATAAGTTTCAGAGGGGATAATGACTGCACAAAGCCAAGTTTAAAATGATATAAAATAATAAATCCAGTTGAGAGTTTAAAATGATTTATTATATATTTTTAATATTTATAATTTTAAAATTCTAGTGTTTAAATTTTTAATGCTTAATTTTTTAAAATTGATTTTTGTTGAGCTCTAAATTTTTCTCTGCTCCCCTCCCTACCTCTCTCCTCCCATTCAGCCCTCTCCCAATCTCTCCATGCTCCAAATTTACTCAAGAGATTTTGTCTTTTTCTACTACTCACGTAGATTAGATCTATGTAAGTCTCTCTTAGGGTCCTCATTGTTGTCTAGGTTCTCTGGGGTTGTGATTTATGGGATTTTTTTCCTTTATGTTTAAATCCACTTATGAGTGAGTACATGTGATAATTGTAATATATTTATTTTGCATCTGTCTGTTTAGCTCTTGGATTATCATTAACTATAGTAGTTGGTACTTAAGTTCTATATGATTGCCCTGACACTAAAGTAGTGAATCTGGAACCACATCTCTCCTATGTCTCATAGTATGTTTCTTCTCATAGTTTCTTCACTTACCAAAATATAACTTAGTTTTATATATGACTCTCTTTAGATACTGTACTTCAGAGTGTTTTTAGTTAGCACTGAATTCATGGTACTTTTTAAACCAGCTCCTCTAATACATATATTTTCTTTATAAGGCACTCTATGCGTTTTTTGTATTGAGGAAACCAGACAACATCTTGTTGTGATACTCCAGAGAAAAATTTAATCAGTGAAATTGCCAACAAAACCCATAAATTTGAAGAACAGGACAGAAAAAACACTACAAAAATGACACTTGCTTATCGTATGAGTGTTGAAACAAGAAGGTGAAAAGTTGCCTTTTTCTTTGTCAGTGTGAAAGTAAATGGCAGATGACTTCAAATTAATGCATCTGCCTGCAGCTGTTCATCCTTATAAGTGACACAGGAACTGAGAAGACAACATGAGTACTGAAATCCAGAGTATTGATAACATTTTCTAAAAGTTATTTCCCAAATCAGAACCTGAGAAGCCAAGGATGGACTCATTTCCTTCAGTGTGTGTATGAACTGCTTTAGTAACTTTTCTATTGTTATGAAGAAACTGTGACTAATACAAGCTAAGAAGAAAAAGTTTATTGGGGGCTTACAGTTTCAGAGGACGAATACATGGTGTAATGATTTTTTCGTGAGTTCCCCGGCAGGCAGGGGACAGCGAGTCCCAAAATAGCCAGTTCCAGGTGGGGTGGGGGCCCAAGACCATGCTGGCATGTCTCCATGTGGCTGCGGGTTCCCGGCAGCTTGCTGCGGGGTCCAGACCATGCGGCAGATCCACAATGGTTCCAGCCATGTGGCAGTGGTGGCGGGCTGGCGAGAGAGAGGCAGATACACCAAGCAGAGTAAAGTTGAACATTTATTAGGTGGGTTATTGAGGGGAAGGAAAAAGGGGGGGAGATAGATAGAGAGAGAGAGAGAGAGAGAGAAGAGAAAAAAGAGAGAGGGGAGAGGAAGAGAGAGGGGACTCAGCAGCTGCCTCTCCAAAAGGGGGATAGAGAGAGAGAGAAAATGGGGGTCTGAGGATGCAGGCAGGAAGGGAGTGGGCGTGGCTTGTCTCTTAAAGAGACAGAAAAATCATTACACATGGCCTTCATGGCAGGGAGCATGGCAGGCAGTAGGTGGGAACTCACATCCTTATCTGCAGAGGGAGAGAGCAAGTAGGAATGGGAATAAGAGGGATAGAAAGTATTAGGCAGGCAGGGGAGGGGGACGGAGGGCTAGAGTCCTGGGAGAGATGACCGGAATTGGGAATCACTTGGCAGTAATGTGAAAGCCTAGTGCAGTGAAATTTCCCTGGAATATATGAGGGTGACCCCAGTGGAGACTCCTAGTAATGGGGAATAAGAAGCCTGAACCAGACCAGGTAAGGCTTCCGCTGGTGGGACTGGGCCATTCATCTAGCCACAATACCTTTGACCTACAATTTGTCCTACCTGAAAGATGGGCTGGGAAAACTGTGGCACAGCATTTCTGAAACTGGTCTGTCAATGACCGGTATAGCATGAAAGACCAGGAACCAGAACCTGGATAGCCAGAGACCTATGATAAAACCAAACACAACTGCCTCTAGGCCCAAAAGCTATTGAAATGAATGATTCCTAATCATATTCTTTTATACTCATAGATCAGAGCCTAGCCCAATTGTCATCAAAGAGGCTGTAACTGACAGGGGCAGATTCAGCCTAATATTAGCGAGAACTCAGGGAAGCCCTGGAAGAGAGTGAAAAAGGATTGTAGGAGCCAGACAGGTCAAGGATATCATGAGAATATGGCCCATAGAATCAACTAAGTAGGGCTCAGGATCTCACCGAGACTGAAGGGACAATCACAGAGCAAGCCTGCATGGGTCTGAGCTAGGTCCTTGGCATGTATTTATGGTTGTGTAGCTTGGTGTTCTTTTGGGACTCATTGCAGTGGGAGCGGTGGGATATTTCTGTCTCTTTTGCCTGATCTTGGAACCCTCTCCCTCCTTCTAGGTTTCCTTGCCCATCCTTAAAGATTAACAAGGGTTTGTGCCTAGCCTTATGGCAAATTGTTATTCTGTGTTTGTTTGATATCCCTGGGAGGCCCGCTCTCTTCTGAAGGGAAACAAAAGAGGAGCGAATCTAGGGGAGAGAAGAGGTTGAGGAAACTGGGAGGAGTGGTGGCAGGGGAAACCATATGAGAGAATAATAATTGAAAAAAGAAGTACAAGTGAGAAGTAGAACTGTGTGAGGACAATGTTACCCAGAGAATGATGTTCCACCTCATTACCCAAAACACCATCTGATCTTGAAAAACACGTTATTTAGAATCTGTTCCTTCTAAAATTGATTACACTGTGATTATACATATATGCATATATACGTATATATGCATGTATGTTTGTGTGTGTGTACTCTGGCAAAATTCATGCATAGATAAACATGTATACACAAACCTACACTGAAATGCTTTTATAGTTACTTTTCTTGAGATGTCAATTTTGCTAATGTTATTTTTTAGAATTGCAATCATATCTTCCAGAAGTCTATACTAGTTAATCAGAACTTCCTTGATGATTTACCAGTGCTTTAATCCCTCTATCATTTGTTTATCTATTTATTTTCAGATTTTCTTTTATTCACCCACTCAAAAAAAAAAACTTCTACGAGCATCACTTCTAAGCAAGCATGAGCTAGATATACTAAGAGACCGAAAGCAAGCCTATGCCCAAGCATTTTACACTGTACTGGGAGAGATCCAGATGTTGACAAATAGCTTTAGCAGCAGGGGAGAATTGAATCAATACCACATAAAAGTATATGCGAGGGGCTGTGGGAGTATTAAAGGGGTGATTAATTGTGCTTGGAAAAAGAGAAGGAGAAGAAAGCACTTAAGCTGGAGTCCCTGAATGTAGAACGTAAAGTATTTCAAGGATTGGGAAACAGAAAGAAAAGCCATTTAAATTTTATTACTTCATTACAGTGCGGCAGTATGTTCAATTTCTTTCCCATCTTTTAAAAATAATATCATTGCTGTTATTCTTAACAACTTACTATTTACAAATACAAAGTAAAATATCGCAAAACTGCTTTTTACTTTTTCATGTCTTGTTGGGGTCTAATCTGATCCGTGCACCTGAATGGAAAAGGATGACATAGGTCTGTGTACAGATAGCATATAGAAATGCGCACCCACTGACACAGTGTGCTAATGGGAGCTCACCAACCCCAGCTGGACTGGGACTGAATGAGCATGGGATCAAACTGGACTCTCTAAATGTGGCTGACAATTGGGCAGACTGAGGGGCCAATGATAATGGCACTGGGATTTGTCTCTACTGCATGTACTGGCTTTTTGGGATCCTGTTCTATTTGGATGCACACCTTCCTAAGCCTGGATGTAGGGGGGAGGGCCTTGGACTTCCCACAGGACAGGGTACTTTGCCCTCTGTTAGGACTGGAGGGGGGTTGCAGGGGAAGGGTGTGTCGGGGAGCAGGAGGGAAGTGGGAGGAGGGGAGGAAGTGAAAATTTTGACTTGTATTATTTATAAAGTAATAGTAATAATAAAAAAATCAAGTTTTAGGCACAATGAAAATGTAGTAATTACTAAATTAAAAATCCCTTAAGTAATTTGTAATGGATAATTACAAAAATTATACAAATAATCCCACTACAGTATAATTACTATTTTTGTGAAAAGAAAATAAAAGTTAATATTAAAAATTAAAAATAAATAAATGAATAAAATATATGAAATTGTGCTGGTTCTTGTCACCTTGATACAAACCAGAAATATCTAAGAAGAAACCACAGTTGAGAAAATACCCACATCAGACTAGCATATAGGCAAGCAGGTGACACACTTTCTTCATTTGTGATTGATGTGGAATTCCCAACCCCACTGTGGGGAGCACCAAATCTTATTTGGTGGTCTTGGGGGTTATACAGAAGCAAATTTAGCAATGCTGGAGGACTGAGCCTGTAACCAGAATTCTTCTGTGGCCTCTATTTCAGTTTCTCCCTCCAGGTTGCTGCTTTGCATTCCTACCATGACTTCCCTTCATGGTGGACTGGGACTGGGAAACAAAATATAAAATGAATCCCGCCCCACACCCTGAGTTGCTTTTAGTCACAGTCTTTATCATAGTAAGAACGAAAGCTAACCCAGGCTCTTATAACGAAGTATACCATTCGCTCCGTGACTGTAACAACAAGTTTGTTGTGTGGAAGTTTTGAAGGCTGAAAAGTCCAAGTTCAAGAACTTTGTTGGGTTTGTTTTGTTGACCCCTTCTGTGAGAGATGAGCATGTAAGGAGGGACAGCCCTTTCTCTTTTTATAGGGTTACCTCTTCTATCAGATCAGGGGCCCATGCAAAGCATCATTTAAAACTTAACTATGTCCTAAAGGCTTGGGTTAAAATGCAGTCATAATGAACGAAGGCATTCACATAGGAGTTTTGTAAGAATAAAGTTCCGTAGGCAGCACTCATCCACATACTAAATGGAATAAATAAATACATAAAATATACAGTATGTAATTACTCTGTGCCAAGCATCACTTTTGGTTTTTAGAGATAACAGTGGGGCACCCCTAGTTATATTAGGTTAATATTTCATTGCAGGTAGAACCAAGATTAAAATATGATAAGTAAATAGCCAGAAGTGTTTGTAGCTCAAAACAAGCTCTGGGAAGTAAATAAGTACTGCGATTAACTGGGAAAGAAAAAAAGAATATACTTTAAAATAACTTAAAACTTTATAGTCTCTCTCAGGAGGTAATATTTGAACTAAGATAACATGAATGAAAACTCCAGCCATGTGAAGATAAGAGGAAATGATTTTCTAGGCAGAAGCAGCGGGAAGGACATAAACCTTGAAAAAGAAAAGAGCTTCACGTTCTAGGAAATGAAGAGTCGCTATCCTGGCTGGACACTGGTGATTTGTGTGCAGGTTAGAAATAAGAGTGTCTAAATAGCTCAGGGTCAGGTTCTATAAGTTCTGGGAAGCAATGGCAGGCAATTGGAAATTTACTCACAAATAATAGGAAATCACAGCATGATTCTATACATATTAATAAAGTCTTTGTTATATCTGCTTTTAAAAGATTGTTTTGGGTTGCTGTGTTTAGGAATTATAATCAAGACAAGAGAGATGGAAATAAAAATGTCACAGTGGTTCAGTCTAGATTAGAAAAGGATATGCATTTCTTAAAATGCATACCTCCATTGTCAAAAAAATTGTACTGTGCATATTTTACTGGAATAAGTCACCTTACTTCAATCTTAAAAAATATTAGGTCAATTATGAGAATGATATACCTTGTTTTGTATGTGAAGAAAACATGGAGATATTTAGGAAATCAGGGGATCATATGAGAGCCTTTTACATTGCCCAGGGAAAAGAGTGAAAATGGTTGGCATTCCGTGTCATGATCTCTAGTGGAGATGGAGAAAAGGAAAATGGTTAAAAATATTATTGATAACATTACTTTTTATGTAAAATAGATAACGGTGATTATATTAAGATATTATAAGCTATATTAGGTTATAGATTAGAGTCATTGTGCTAAAAATGTAATGAAAGACTCGGTTCTCAAAAAGATAATACATGCAGAAGAGATAGGTCCTGGTGTCATTGTTGATGGGTTCTCCATCTGCCAACTTTCGCCGCCACATTCAGAGAGTCTGGTTTGATCATATGCTCATTCAGTCCCAGTCCAGGTGGATTGGTGTGCTCCCATTAGTTCAGGCACACTGTCTCAATAGGTGGACCAGCCCCTCACGGTCCTAACTTCCTAACTCATCTTCTCCCACCTTCTGCTCTTCACCTGCACCTTGGGGGCTCAATCCATTGCTCTGATGTGAATGTGGGTCTCTGTCTCTATCTCCATCCATCGGATGAAATTTCTCCCACCT
>PVIU01009281.1:0-77344 GCA_004026605.1 Ondatra zibethicus
GTGGTCTCAGTTTGTGTTCTTTCTTGGAACCAGGTATTGCCTTAGGGTAGACTGAGACTCAGACCTACTTTCTGGTTGGTCTCTATAGAACCTGTCTTGGCAGGTGTGTACCAAGCTGCTCTGGGCCCTATATGAACCTCTATGCTCATAACGGGACATGTATGCATTTCTCTCCACATACAATAAATAAATAAAATGTAATAATGTTTTTAAAATCCCTGTCTTTTCTATAATTAAATGCACTATTTTCTGGAGGAATCAAGCACTCTCCTTCCATCATGTGAGTTCCAGGAAACAAACCCAAGTCACTAAGCTCAGAAGCAAGCACCATTACCAACAGAACCATCTAGCTGGCCCTAGAGATATTTTTGTTTTTTATTTATTTATTTTTTTATGATATTTATTGAGCTCTACATTTTTCTCTGCTCCCCTCCCTGCCTCTCCCCTCCCTCCTTCAACCCTTACACAAGGTCCCCATGCTCCCAATTTACTCAGGAGATTTTGTCTTTTTATACTTTCTACTTCCCACATAGATTAGATCTATGTAAGTCTCTCTTAGTGTCCATATTATTGTCTAGGTTCTCTGGGATTGTGGTTTGTAGGCTGGTTTTCTTTGCTTTATGTTTAAAAACCACCTATGAGTGAGTACATGTGATAATTGTCTTTCTGTGTCTGGGTTACCTCACTCAAAATAATGCTTTCTAGTTCCATCCATTTTCCTGCAAAATTCAAGCTGTCGTTATTTTTTTCTGCTGTGTAGGACTCCATTGTGTAAATGTACCACATTTTTTTTTTTATCCATCCTTCGATCGAGGGGCATTTAGGTTGTTTCCAGTTTCTGGCTATGACAAACAAAGCTGCTATGAACATAGTTGAGCACATGTCCTTGTGGTACAATTGAGCATCCTTTGGATATATACCCAAAAGTGCTATTACTGGGTCTTGAGGAAGGTTGTTTCCTAATTTTCTGAGAAATCGCCACACTGACATCCAAAGGGGTTGTACCAGCTTCCATTCCCACCAGCAATGCAGAAGTGTTCTCTTTTCTCCACAACCTCTCCAGCATAAGTTGTCATCAGTGTTTTTGATCTTGGCCATTCTTACAGGTGTAAGATGGAATCTCAGAGTTGTTTTGATTTGCATTTCTCTGATGACTAAGGATGTTGAACATTTCCTTAAGTGTCTTTCAGCCATTTTAGATTCCTCTGTTGAAAGTTCTCTGTTTAGATCTGTACTCCATTTTTTTTATTGGATTATGTGATTTTTGGTGTTCAATTTCTTGAGTTCTTTGTATATTTTGGAGATCAGACCTCTGCCTGATGTGGGGTTAGTGAAGATCTTTTCCCATTCTGTAGGCTGTCGTTTTGTCTTGTTGACCATGTCCTTTGCTTTACAGAAGCTTTTCAGTTTCAGGAGGTCCCATTTATTAATTGTTTCTCTCAGTGTCTGTGCTGCATTTAGGAAGTGGTTCCCTGTGCCAGTGCATTCAAGTGTACTTCCCACTTTCTCTTCTTTAAGGTTCAGTGTGGCTGGCTTTATGTTGAGGTCTTTGATCCATTTGGATTTGTTCTGTACATGGTGATAGATATGGCTCTATTTTCATTTTTCTACATGTTGATATCCAGTTATGCCAGCACCACTTGTTGAATATGCTTTCTTTTTTCCATTTGATATTTTTTGCTTCTTTATCAAACATCAGGTGTTCGAAGATGTGTGGATTGATATCCAGGTCTTCTATTTGGTTCCATTGGTCCTCCTGTCTGTTCTTATGCCAGTACCAGGCTGTTTTCAGTACTGTAGCTCTGTAGCAGAGTTTGAAGTCAGGGATTGTGATGCCTCCAGAAGTTCTTTTGTTGCCCAGGATTGTTTTGGCTATCCTGGGTTTTTTGCTTTTCCAAATGAAGTTGAGTACTGTTCTTTCAAGGTCTTTGAAGAATTTTGTTGTGATTTTGATGGGCATTGCGTTGAATCTGTGAGATATTTTTAAAATAGCACTGAACACTGTACTGTCTATGGAGCTTCTGGTCGGGGGAATTGTACTGATTTTAGCTACTTAATAGGAAGAGAGGGGTCATGTTTGGAGTTAATGAAATACCAATTTGGCATGGACGCATGGCGACCATTGCTGCTTGGAAAAGTCCCAGCATTTCAACATTGCAGACCATCCTTCTCCAGCACCTTTTTACTTTCATTTTCAATGATTCTCACTATTAATGCCTTTCCCTTTGGGGGATTTTGCACGGGCTTTGGTAAAGGATGAAATGTGTACAATGGTGGCCTCTCTAAACAAAATAATTCTTTAGGGAAAAAGCCCCCCACCACGGTGGAACCAGGAATCCCATTGTGCCCTCCTAATTACATCAAATACAGGAAAGTTAGACAATTCAGATCCAGAGCCTGAGGCCATTAAGGGCAAGAGTTCAATTAATCAATATAAAGAAATCAGACTGGTAGGGTATAATGGGAAGAGAATAAGATATCAGGACCTTTCCTTTTGGGAGCGTTATGAGGAGAACAGGCCAGTACAGTAAGACTAAGACACAAAGGGACACACTTAGGGAATAGCTCAGTGCTCAACCCCTTGAGGAATAAAAATTGCTCTTAAATTGTAGTGTAGCGCCTGCTCCCCAGAAGTCCTTTTCTCAAGGTCAGGTGTTTGGATAAGGGCCTCCTTTCTCTCTGGGGCTAGAGGAAAGTTCCTGCTTACAAAAGCAGTCATTCTTATCTCTGGCAAGAGGAATTTGTGGCCCTCTCATTAACATATGACTGGTGCCTATTGTCAAGGTTCCTCAATCCCTAATCTCAAATCACACCCCAGTTAACAGGCCCCAATCTCCTGTTTAATCCTATGTGCAACTGTTGTGCCCAGATCACAGAGTTCCCCCCAAACCAACTAAGAGACCAAGTCCTGTATGTAAAAGCAAAGAGCCTTTATTCTTACATAAGTTTACAAACTCAAGACTCTCCGTGAGTCCAACATATTCGAGTGATCAAAGAACCCTGAGCTCAGTTAGGGTTTTAGAGTAGCAAAAGTGGGGGTGAGGGATTTCTACGGTTCAGAACCCTTGATTAGCTGACATTTGTCTAGGGGTGTCCTGGTGAAAAGCGATGGGTGTGTGCTGGCAGGTGATCCTATCTACAATGGTTGGAACGTTAGGAATTTCCTTTAGGTGATCTGTTCCTGGGTGGTGCCTGGATGGTCTCAGTTTGTGGTCTTTCTTGGAACCAGGTATTGCCTTAGGGTAAACTACTGAGACTCAGGCCTCTATTGAGCTTGTCCTGGCTGGGTCCTACACAGCTACAAAGTACAAAAACGTGTATTCTTGCCAGGCAGTGGTGGTGCATGCTTTTCCAATCCCAGCACTTGGGAGGCAGAGGCAGACAGATCTCTGTGAGTTCGAGGCCTGGTCTACAAAGTGAATTCCAGGACAGCCAGGACAGAGAACCCCTGTCTCAAAAAAACAAAACAAAAACCAAACAAACAAACTAACGAACAAAGATGAATTCTTTTTTCAATAAATGCTCTCACGGAGAGTCTTGAGTTTGTAAACTTATGTAAGAATAAAGGCTCTTTGCTTTTACATACAGGACTTGGACTTTGCTTTTACATACAGGAATCAGCCATCCTGATTCACCTTCAGATCTTGTCCTCTCTGCTCCCCCCACTGACTCCACATATCCTCCTTGGGACCTGAACCCCCACCAAAGCAGGTCTCCAGTGTCCTGTGTTAGGAATTTTTCCTAATGTGAACTCTGCCGACGCAAAAATCCCAATCAAGCCAAATCACAACAAGCCAAATTAAAAAATCTCTAACTTTAACAGGATTCCTGCGCTCTCGGGTGGCACCTGAGGGGTAACCGGGAGACCATGGGGAGGGGGACAGAAGGGGGGCATGAGAAAACTTTCCAGGGAAGCAGTTTAAATAGACTGAGAGCGTGGTCAAGACTTTGGCGGGCTCATCTTGACCCTCCTCTGGGGAGGCTTCAAGACTTGTTGGGCATAGGGACGGGGCCTCCAAAGATGGAGGCCAGAGATGGTGGCTTACATCCAGCACCAATTAATAGCAGTCACCGTCCTTGATTTACAACACTATAGAAGATTTCGATTTCCTGCTATTTATTTTTATAACTTCAGATTCGTAGTGAAGGGCCCAGTGCCTCATCTAACCCCACCTCCCTCCGCATTGGCAGCCCTAAGAGGCTGCAGAAAAGACCCAGCAAGACGTAGGCCCCTGACTTAACAGGACTGCTGAGTCCCCCTAGACCTTGCCCGACCTTGCTCTAATTACTGGGAAGCTGGTATAAGTCCTCCTTGTGGTAAGGAACCAATCCGAAGTTAGCTGGAGGGCTCTGGCTGTGCTTTACTGATAATAATGGACTGCGGTACAGGCCCTCAGATGGCTTCCAGGTATAGCAACCTTTCCACAACTGCAGCTGACCAATCAGCTCAGGACAGGTTCCCCAGCACAGAGGTGAGGCTGTTACTATGTAACTTGAAGACTCCTAGACTGCCCGCCTTGCTCTACCCCCAATATATGCCCGGCTCCACTGTAGCTCCGGGTTTTTCCTATTGCACCCACTGTGCGGGACGGACGGAGGATTCGAGTTAACTTGTTATTAAAAAGACTCTTTGCTTTTGCATGGGATCTGGTCTCTCGGTGATTTTGGAGCGGGGGCGGTTCACACTCTGGGTACAACGGTACAGTAACAATTCATCATCATACATGTTCATGATCCAAAAAGTAAACAAAAAGCAGCCTTGTGCATACACATATGTGTATGTGTGTATAAAGCTGCTGTTGTGCCTAGAGTCTGTGCTCCGACACAGTGGACGAAGTAGGAGGGACCCGGAGCTTCAGTGGGGCAGGGTTTTTATCATATTAGACATTGGGGTGAGGGGATTTCTAGGGTTCAGGACCCTGATTGGCTGGCACTTGTCTAGTGATCTTGGCAAAAGGGAAATAGGTGAGTCCTGGGCTCAGGGACGTCTGGTGATCTTATCTAATCTTATCTAATGTTTGGAACTCAGGTACTCGCCTTTAGACCCTACTCACCCCAGGTGGCGTCAGCTTATGGCTTTCCCAGGAACCTAGTGTCCCCAGTAAACTGAAGCTCAGGCCTAGTTTTTGACTGATTTTTATTAAGT
Organism: Ondatra zibethicus; assembly: GCA_004026605.1. Taxonomy (NCBI): domain Eukaryota; kingdom Metazoa; phylum Chordata; class Mammalia; order Rodentia; family Cricetidae; genus Ondatra; species Ondatra zibethicus. The sequence continues at coordinate 5,147 of PVIU01009281.1, forward strand.
GTCACGGCAGCAGTGTGGCCAAGCTATTCTGGGTCCCACACTACAAGTGGCCGGGGGCCCAGAGCAACCCTTAGGAAACGCCAAGGGAATATTCTATATCTATTGCACCTTAGAATCCCTAGGAGCACAAGGAAATGCAGATCCGTGGATTCCTTGGGGAGTCTGGTGACACCTAGGAATCTGTATTTACACATGCCATGTGGTTTGTGTGTTCTTTCTGAAGGTTTTGTTAGGAACTGAAATCCTATAGTGCAAATGAGCCCTGAAGGTGGAAAGACCCTGCGTCATTTCACGGTGAAGAGCCCCACACCTGGCTCTGTGGATCAGGGAATGTGGGAGCACCCTGCGAGTTTGGGGATAGAAAAGGAGAACTTGCCATCTCTGTTTTAAGATTATTTATAAATTTTAATTTATTTTTTAAAATTATTTTTATTTTATTTTATTTCGCGTGGATGAATGTTTTGCCTGCATGTATGTATGTGTATTATAGGCATGCCTGGTACCCACAGAGCCAGAAGGGAAGATTGGATCCTCTGGAGCTTGAGTTAGAGATGGCTATGAGCCTGGATGAGCAGCCAGTGTTCCTTCTTAACCATTGCACCCCTGTTTATAAATTTTTAGAATTTAAGAAATATGCAGATCTTGGGATGGGGAAACGGCTCAGTGGATAGAACACTTGACACACAAGTCCAAGACCTGAATTAGGGCCTGCAGAACCCACAGAAAGCCAGACACTGCAGGGTCCTACCGTGCTCCTCCTGCAGCAGGATAAGAAATGAGAGACATAGAAAGAAGAATCTCTGGAAACTTTAGGCCACACAGGCCTGACATAAACAACAGTGTCTGAAACAAGATGGAGGAAAGAAGCCAAGACTGTCCTTTGATCTCCCTATGGGTATGTCATGGTACTATCATACCCATCCTGACTAGGATACACAAACACACACACACACACACACACACACACACACACACACACCCCACAGGTTTTGTTTTTAAAGCAGGGTCTCACTATGTAGCCCTGGTTGGTCAGGAGCTCTCGACTTAGACTAGGCTGTCCTTGAACTCACAGAGAACCCCCATCTCTGCCTCCTCCTCAGTGCTGGAATTAAAGGTGTGCACCACTACACCCAGCCCAGATTTTAAACATACACATGCATATGCAGATTTTATGATTTCAAGAAAAGCTTTTTTAATTCTACCTGAATTTCTATGGCAACATAAGTTCATTAATGGCAGAAAGCCCAGTATAGGGCTTACTATGAAAGAGCCTTCTCATCCCTACCTTCAGCCTCACCCCATGACAAGGCACAGGACAGAGGACTTTCTAGACTCCTTAATGAAGGGTCCCTGTAAACAGCAGCTTCTACAGTCAGGATCAGGGCTTGGGCTTGGCCGACGCCTCCTGCCACCTAGTGGTTGTTCAAGGACTTGCTTCTAGTTTCCCTTTCCCTCCATTACACTTTCCATTTGTTCACCCAAGTAAATGTCTGCCCAGCACCCAGTGCTGTTAAGCACGTTGATGCATCGCTTTGAATAATCTTTCCTGCATACAACAGGGGTATAAGTCAGAATCAGCTGGGAAGGAAGGAGGTATTTTCAAAAGATACTTCTCTAGGGGGTTCCACTCACAAAAGGTCATAGCTAGGAAGCCTATGTTAGATTCTCATGGGGTAAGTACACTTTTAAAAACTCCAAAGATATCTGGGTGTGGTGGTGCATGCTTGTAATCCATATAAGGAGGCAGGAGGATCGCTGCAAATCTGAGAATAGCCTTGGTTTACACAGCAAGTTCCAGCCATCTAGAGCTGCTCAGTGAGCGCGGTCTCCACAACAAAACAAACAAAAACCAGCTGCCATCTCCACAGATATTCCCTAGGTGCTGCCTAAAACACCGAAATGAAACATAACATTGAGTTGTGGCACCAGAAGGTTCATAACCCAGTCTCTATGTGTGCATGGTCGGCCTTGGCTCAATGCTTACTTTCCAAATTGCTTTCACATCTGCTATTGCTTTTAGCCTTTTCTTGCAACCACATGCAAACGTAATCGTCACTGTGCAGAGGAGGACAATGGGCTCTCCCAAGGTCATGTTCATTCTTCAGGCCCCATAACTAACTCCGTGATAAAACTGTGCCTCGAATCTAGGCTGTGACCAATTCCAAATCCCTTCATTTCCTGCTTTCTTGGGCTGACCCTGAACATGGGGGGCCAAGATCGGAGGACTGACCCTGGCTTAGGTCAGCTGTGAAAGGATCACACATTTAAAATATTTACTTAATAAATATTTTAAGGACTACAGTTCTCAAAGCAAGGAGAAGGGACAGTTTTAGAGGTAAGTACACTTCAATTCTGTGTCATCAAGATCCTCAGCATCCTTTGGCATTCTTCACACATCTCTGTTTTGGTTTACGTTGCCTTTTTACACTATTCAGCCTCAACCTCTCTCACAGCCCCCAGGAGTGTGCTGGGTTTGCTGGCAAACCGGCTCTCTGGATAGAAAGGAAGAAAGGAAGAAAGAAAGAAAGAAAGAAAGAAAGAAAGAAAGAAAGAAAGAAAGAAAGAAAGAAAAGAAGGAAGGAAAGAAGGGGAGGAAGGAAGGAAAGAGAAGGGGGAGGGAGGAAGGAAGGAAGAAGGAGGTCGTGGCACATGGAAGGAGGGAGACTACAGTTAGTTGTTTTTATTCTTTTCTCTGGGGAAGCCACCACCCAGCTCCCAAATAAGTCACATGGAGACTTACTCTTTATTATGAATGCCCAGCCTTAGTTTGTTTCTTGCCGTATTTTCTTAAATTATCCCATCTTCCTTTTGCCTCTGGACTTTTTCTTTTCTCTTCTTTCTTTCTCTTTCTTTCTTCCTTCCTTCCTTTTTTTTTTCAAGACAGGGTTTCTCTGTAGTTTTGGATCTTGTCCTGGAACTAGCTCTTGTAGACCAGGCTGGGCTCGAACTCACACAGAAATGCCTATCTCTGCCTCCTGAGTGCTGGGATTAAAGGCACGAGCCACCATTGCCCAGCTTGCCTCTGGACTTCCAGCTTTTCCTATTCTATATACCTTCCTTTACTTCAAACTCTGTGGCTTCCTATGTAGCTGGGTGACTGGCCCCTAGTGTCCTCTCTCCTCCCTTTCTCCTTTTCTCTCTTTCCTTCTTTTCTTTTTCTACTTCTATTTATTCTCTCTGCCTGGCAGCCCTGCCTAACCCTCTCCTGCCTAGTTATCAGCCATTCAGCTCTTTATTAGACCAATCAGGTGTTTTAGACAGGCACAGTAACACAGCTTCAACAGAGTTAAACAAATGCAACATAAAAGAATGCAATATACCTTTGCATCATTAAACAAATGATCCACAGCATAAACGAATTTAACACATCTCCAACTGGTATAGGAGGTCCTTCTGTCTATGTGTTGCTTTCATTGGTTGAATAAAGAAACTGCCTTGGCCTTTTGATAGGGCAGCACTTAGGTAGGTAGAGTAGACAGAACTGAATGCTGAGAAGAAAGGCAGAGAGAGAGCTGCCATGAAGCTGCCTGGTCAGACATGCTAAATCTTTCCTGGTAAGTCACAACCTCATGGTGACATACAGATTAATAGAAATGGGTTGAATCAAGATGTGAGAGTTAGCCAATAAGAGGCTAGAACTAACGGGCCAGGCAGTGTTTAAATGAATACAGTTTCTGTGTGATTATTTTGGGTGTAAGCTAGTGGGGTGGCTGGGACGAAAAGCAGGCCCGCACCTCCTGTTACATCCAATTAATATTCTACAACAGGAGGGAGGAGGCCTGCTGCTGCTGATTTTATTATTTAAAAAAGTCCCATGTTAGTCAGTTTCTTGTTGTCAGTAATGGACTTATGAGCTTACAAAATACCCAAACACTTAAGAATCTGGTGTTTTGGGGCCAGTAAGATGGTTAGTGAGTAAAAGCCCTTGGCAAAAAAAATGACCCTGATGACCTGAGTTTTCAGGTTGATCCCTGGAACCCAACATAGAAGGAAAGAACTGACTCCCAAAAGTTGTCTTCTGACTTTCACACACATACTGTGAACCACAAATGCTTGCACACATAGACACACACACTCACACACAAACGCACGCACATTATACACTAATAATAAAATAATGATTTTAAAGGATTGGATATTTGTGTTGGTTTTAGGTTTTGTTGTTTTGTTTTTTAACAAGGTGTTAAGATGCACCTCAGGCCTATACATGGGAGGCACATGTTCAATCACCAAGTTACATTCATAGCCCAAAGCTATACACTCAAGTATTTCAAAGTAGTACCCAGACAGGCAGAGGAGACCTTCCTGGGAAGCAGGGGATCAAAGGGGAAGCAGATCCCCTCAGGTAGATCAGAGCTCTCTGTGGGGATAGCATAGAGCAGCATATGAATTTTTAGTTTAGTTTTGCTTTGCTTTAGAGACAGGGTCTTGCTATATAGCCCGGGTAACTTTAAATTCCCGGCAATTCTCCTGCCTCGGCATCTCAATGTTGCATTTATAAGCTTGCACTACCATAGCCGCCTGAGCCTGTGAACTTTTGGCCACTGAGAATAGATTTGACAACCTCAGCTAGCAGTTTGGCAAGCCCTGCTACAGTTCTCATTGTCAGATCCCAGAGGGAACTGTCATGTGGTCTTGAGAAAAGATCCTTCACATGGTCAGAGCTAGTGTGCTCGCCTACCTCTGGGACCATGGAAGGAGAGCCGTTCATCTGCATCAAGTCACAAAGAATTCCTTTTCCACAGTAGAATTTTTTTTTTTTGAGACAGGGTTTCTCTGTAGCTTTGAAGCCTGTCCTGGCACTAGCTCTATGTAGACCAGACTGGCCTCGAACTCACAGAGATCTGCCTGCCTCTGCCTCCTGAGTGCTGGGATTAAAGGCATGTGCCACCACCGCCCGGCTCAGCAGAATCTTCTTAACTAGGAGAAAAATTATGTTAAGCAGTAAAAGGCTCCATAGCAGATAATAAGCTGTACCTCATAGGTCACCATGAATACTCATTAAGGAGCACATGGGATCACTCCCAAACCATAAAGGGCAGCCTCACGAGGGCAGGCTTTCACCTGGTTCCATTGCATCCTGTACTTAGAATAGCCATCTGCACAAAGAAGGGCCAAGTGATGTTCAACACAGGGGACATACTCCAGTCCAAACTAATCAATGGTCTATCCCACTGTGACCACACCAAATAGGAGTAACACTGTATTTTTGTCACTCCTACCTGTCTCCAGGACTTGACAAGCATTAGAGGGAATGGGCTATTAGCCCCAAGGAAGCAGGAAGAAGCATGGTCCTGTTATAATAACCACAACCTGACACACTCAGCCTTGTCTCCAGAAGAGTGTGATTAATGTTTAATCAAGTTTTGTCAGTTACATGAAGTCAAGGGGAAATCCAATTCCCCCAGTGTGGCCCTTTTCATTAAGAGTGGAATATTTTATTTGCTAAAAAGCCAACCCCTTACTTTATTAAGCAGTTGTGTCTATCAAGTAAAAGGAACATTCCTAGGGCAGATTTCACAAATAAAAATCCATGGGTATATAAATCAGGGTTCTCTAGAGAAACAACTAGTAAAATGAATATATATGAATATGTATGTGTAGATATCTATAGATATAATTATATATGTGCCTATAGCTATATATCTATATGTATAGATAGGATATATCTATAAACATGTACATATGTGTATATCTATATATTTGAACATATATATGCTCATATATATCCATAGATAGAGAGAGAGAGGTAGAGAGATAGAGAAAGAAAGATAGATAGATAGATAGATAGATAGATAGATGATAGATAGATAGATAGATAGATAGATAGATAGATAGATAGATAGATAGATAGATAGATAGATAGATAGATGGAATTTATGAGAGTGACTTACAGCTTATGGTCTGACTATTCCAACAATAGCTGTGTCCTGATGGAAATTCCAAGAATTCAGTAGTTGTTCAGTCTACAAGGCTTGCTCTCAGCTGGTTTTTACACCAGAATCCCAAGGAAGGAGGCAGTGAAGAAATGGACTTGCCAGTGAGAGTGAGCACAATCTTCTTTCTTCCATGTCCTTTATATAGGCTGTCACCAGAAGGGGAGGCCCAGATTGAAGACGGATGCTCCCACCTCAAGACATTTGGATTTGGATTTAGTGGAAAAACATTTCCACTTCAAATGAGTGAATTAAGAAAAATCACCCACAGGTGAGCCAGCCACTTGGGGCTTAGTTAATTCCAGATGTAGTCAAGTTGACAACCAAAAATAGCCATTAAAAGGGCAATTAGAAATTTGACTTTCCTATGATGCTTTCTGGTCACTATAAATAATATTATGGAATAAGAGGCAGAGGATAAATGTATGAGCTTTGTGTGTGGAGTCCTGCGTACTCAACCATGAACCGGAGCTCCTCTTTTCCATGAGCTTTGAGACCTAGCACAAGCTACAGGCACTAAGTAGCCAGGCTGAACAGTGCTCCAGAGAGAAAGCTCCCAATGTGCACATCTGAGCATTTCAAGGAAGAGTGCTCACGTAGGCAGAGGAGACCTTGCTGGAAAGGTGGAGACTTGAAGGAGAGGTAGACTCTCAGGTAGAGTCAGTGGTGAGCTGAGTATGGCGGTTCACACCTACTTGTAATCCAAATACTTGAGAAGGGGAGGCAAGAAGATCAGGAGTTCAAGGTCATCCTCAACTAGATGATGAGTTCAAGGCCGGCCTAGTCAGGTAGAAAAGGAGAACCAGTCAAACTAATGGGATGAGACAGACCTTCATTCCTGTCTCAGTGCCTTTGACTTTGGCCTCCTGGTTATCTTGCCAGGAAGTGGATGCCTCTCCATGGACAAAAATGCTCTGGAACAGTCATTCTGGGAAACTCAGCTCAGTGTCACTGAGTTAAGGCCACAGTGGTTTATGTTTGGGAAGTTGTCACTCAGATGAGGCATGGGAAGGATCTGAGGGACTGAAAGAACTCTGGTTCTCCTATGAATTGTCACATTCATTTTATGAAGAAAAGAAATAGAAAATTGAATACTTAACGATTGAGGTAGCTTGTTCAACCTGTGTTGGAGGAGGCCGCTTGTTGGTCCCCAGCTGCTTGCCCAGAAATAATCACACAGAGACTGTATTAATTAAATCAATGTTGGCCCACTAGCTCTAGCTTTTTATTGGCTAACTCTTATATTAATTTAACCCATTTCTATTAATCTGTGTATCTCCTCATGGCTGTGGCTTACTGGCTAAAGTTTCAGCACATCTGTCTCTGATGGTGGCTCCATGGCTTCTCTCTGACTCCACCCTTCTTTCTCCCAGCATTTAGCTTAGTTTTCCCCACCTACCTAAGTTCTGCCCTATCAACAGGCCAAACCAATTTTCTTTATTTTATTAATGGTAATCACAGCATACAGAAGGGAATCCCACATCACCTCCCCTTTTCTTTTAAATAAAAAAGAAGGCTTTATCTTTAACATAGTAAAATTACATACAACGAAACAGTTATCAAGCAGGAATTACAGTTATATCTATTTTATCTTTTATCATAACTAAGGAAAACTATATCATTACTATCTATTCTTTAACTGTATCAAAGACTCCAGAAGGATATAATATTACCTAAGTAAACAGAAAGTACATTGCAAGCAACTTCCAAAATTCTAAAATTGACAGGGACATCCCACTACCTAGACAGTCACCCAAAGTTCTTTTGTATCATTGTGGCATCCATCTTCAGCCTATAGGCCCATAGTATCCAGCAGACTTTTCCACAAAGCAGCAAACTTCAAAGACAGTTCTGCCTGTATTGGCAGTTTGTCAGTCACTTTCTTCTGTGTCTTGCAGAATGTCTAGCAGACTCTTTCGTGTAGCAGGAACCCCAAAGGACCATCTCATCTTTAGTTCAGCAGTCATTTCTCTGTGGGTCCTGCATGCCCAGTTAAGCAGTCCAGACAAGAGCAGTTTCTTGCCCAAATGGCTAGCAAGCTCCATAAGGAGCCTCCTGGATGCCCATCTTCCTCTTAAAGTAACTGGTGCTGCCAGGAGCAGATGTGTCTCACCACCATGAAAAGGCTTAAGTTCTTAAATATTTTAAATGCCATATTCTGAAGGTCTCTGAAAGATCTGAAGAGTACCTATCTAACTGAAATAAATCTCTATACATCTAGAAAATCTAACTACATGACTACAAGCTTGGCTGTTATAGATGATTATATATTAACCTATATTTTTAAATTATACATTACATCTTTTAAATGAACTACACAATTACAACACCTTAATCAAGAGTAAAAATATACATATAACAAGATTGACCTTAAATTTGTATTAATAAACCAAGATATGTATCAATGCAAATTATTCATATCTATATTATATCCTCCTTTAAATGTAATCAAGCATTTATAGACAATATTTGGGAACATTATACAAGACTTAAACTTGGTGTAGGAGTTCCTTCTGTATTTCTATTGCTTTCATTGGTTAAATAAAGAGACTGCCTCAGCCTTTTGATAGGGCAGCCCTTAGGTGGGCGGAGTAGACAGAACGGAATGCTGTGAGAGAGAAGGCAGTGTGGCAGACGCCATGTTTTCTTCGGCCCAAGATGGACACTGGTTAGACTCATGCCAGTAAGCCACATCCTCATGGTGATACACAGATTACTAGATATGGGTTAGTTTAAGATGTAAGAGTTGGCCAAGAAGAGGCTAGAACTAATGGGCCGGGTAGTCATTTAATTAATACAGTTTCTATGTAATTATTTCGGTTATAAGCTAGCCAGGCGCCAGGAACGCAGTCCATGCACCTCTTGCAACATGAACTCACTAGGATAGGATAATTATTGAAATATTTATCCATGTTTCTTGCTTGATATATTTGTTCTTATTGTATATAATTTTGTATTAGGCTTAGAACTCTCTTATTTAATTAAAAGGGGAGGTGCTGTAGGAATTCCTACTGCCATTAGCCTTTAAGTTACCTGCCCACTTGGGCATGGCCTCTTATACTATTTATGCTGATATAAAGCATGCATCCGGCCTCTCTTTTCCAGCTGTGGGATTCGGTTGCTGTTCTCCATTCCAGCAGAGGACTGTGACTTGTGAGTCTACCCCTAAATAAATAACCCTCTATTATTCTCAATTCTGAGCTAGTGTGGGATTTCTTTTAAGTGTCCTTCTTCAAACCTGTATCCCTCAGGACAGGGATACAACCAAGTTTATCTCTAAATGTGACCCAACACCAGGCTGTAAATTTACTTATAATATTATGAGATGGAAGGGACCAGCTTTCCCATTTTTGTAATTCTATTGTACATTCTCAAGCATGTCCTTGTAGATGACAATGTCGTTTGTAATGTCAAGGGATTGGGCACATCTGGATGTTTTATTTCAATAAAATGATTACTTCTAAGTTAAGGACACAATGTATGGTAGAAATCTTGCTTGGCATGTCTAAGACTCTGGAGTTGAGCCTTTATACCCTTAATACCACAAAGAAAAATATTAACCCTGAAAACACTGATGCCAAGTTTGGTAGCTCAAACCTAGCTCTTGGGGAAAAAAGACAAGAAGATTGAGAGTTCGAAACAGCCCAGGCTACCTTATCTCAAAACCTGAAAGAACAAAATCAGCCTGCTGTGGTGGCACAGGCCTTTGATCCCAACAATCAAAAGGCAGGTAAATCTGTGTCCTCACAGTTTGAGGCCAGCCTGGTCTGCATAATGAGTTCCAGAACAACCAGGGCTCCGAAGGGAGCTCTGTCTCAATACAAAACCAAAACCAAAACCAAAACCAAAACCAAAACCAAAACCAAACCAAAGCAAAAACAACAACAACAACAAAAAAAAAACAAGAGAACATTGACATATTGTATGCAAAAGATACAGAAAAGCAAAGACAAAGAAATCTAGACATTCAGAAGTACAATCATTATATTATTTTGATCCATCTCATCCCTGTAAATCTACCGTTCCCTACTTCATGTGCTCTGCTTTATAAACCACTTTGACTGTTTCAGGGTGGGGTGGTGGTGGTGAGAGAGCTCACAAGAAAACTCACCAGATAAAAACACTTGCTGCCAAGCCTGAAGATCTAATTCAATCTCAAGCACCACATGGTAGGAGAGACCAGACCCCTGCAAGTTGTCCTCTGACTCCACGGGCCATCCTAGCATGAATGCATACAAGTTCCCAAAATAAATAAAAGTCACTTTTAAAGTGAACAAAAACACATATACTATGAACGACATTTTTACTCTCAATCAATATCCTATCATGGCAGAATTTCAGTGGTGTCCGAAAATCTAATATAGTCACCCATTCTGAGTAATATTCTTGTTAGTTTAGTCAGTAAAACATTTCTTTTGCTGCCTCTTGGTAAATGCCCATCGATAGACTCAGACCCAGACTGTATTCACTCTTTATCCCAGAAAGAGACACTCAAAGGCAAACACTGGCTTTCTCGAAGGCAGTCTCAGCTATCTAGTATGTATTTTGGAAGGTGGCTTCATCTCCTCTGCCAGAAAAAAAAAACAAACAAACAAACAACAAAAAAAACCAGAACAAATTAGAAGAAGCTGCAGGCCCAGTGAATGAGGGACTTTCAGAGATATTAGCCTGTCTCCTGGACTTACTGGCTCCACACCCCCATGGCCAGCTCTGAAAGCATTTCCTGTCTGGCTTCAACTTGAAGAAGCCCGTTAGCAGGAAGCAGCAGCGGCCAACGCAAACTGCCTGGCCCTCTGCAGCCTGGCAAGGAGCAGAAGCTGAGAAAGTCTCCTGAGATGAAAACTAGACACTAACCAAACAACAGTGGCCCCTTCCCTGTTTACCAGGCGTCCCAAATGGATGTGCTGGTGGCTTCCTGAAAGGAAAGAAACGCTGATCTGTGTTCTGAGAAAAGAGGCAGTGTTTGCTGACATCACTTCTTCCCCAACAGCCCGAAACACTCTCCACACCTTTCAAGAAAGATATAAAAGTATGACTTTGTTATTTTGTTTTGTTTTAATTTCACTTTTAGTTATCTTTTACTTAATAACAAAATGAAAAATAATATATGAATATATACAATCTATATACATATATTTATTGTAAATACTTAAAATTCTTATTAAAATTATTTTTCCTTATTTGTGAAAAACTGACTTATTAAATGGCATTGACACCAACTTCTCTGTACATACTCTCAATTCCAATGTTAACAATTCCTTTAAAAAGGCAAAAGACACAAAAACTGAGCATTTACCAAACCAGTCTGTACGAACCTTATCACCAGGGAGGGAAAAACAGCTTGTGGTAAATAATTCAATTTTCTTTTAAAATAAAAAAAAGCCCCAAATCATTCCCCTGATTGCATCTTTCCTTTTCTTCCCTTTTTTTTGGGGGGGGAATAATGAGAATTGGAATGCTATCTTTAGATACAGATGTGTGTGATACTGACATTCGATATTATAGAATGAAGTTACAGGAAGGATCATACCTAAATCCAGCCTGAACCATCCTACTATTCTTATGCTTACAGCGGTGGACACAGGGATCTGCTTTGCCAATAGAGAGCTGTCCTAAACGCCACTACAAGGCACCCTGAAGCGTGCTGCGTAATCATGGAGACCCTCCCAATGCTTAGCATTTCTGCATCTTATTTGGACCATGCCCGATTCTTTGGATCCTGCCAATACCCATTTGTATGGCACATCCTGTCCATATTTGCATATCCTGCCCATATTTACATATCACATCCTTATTTGTACATCTCAGATTTTAAGTAGAAGGTAAACAATGCTTACTTACAAAGGTAAAGGGAGGGGGTGGAGAGATGACTTAGCAGTTGAGAGTACTGGCTGTTCTTGTGGAGGAGTTGGGCTTCATTCCCAGCACCCACATGTTGGCTCACAGCCATCTGTGCCCCCAGTTCTAGGGAAGTTGACACTTTCTTCTGGCTTCAAATACCACACAAGTGTCTGGTGCCTGCAGTCATGCACATGGTGCTTGTCCATACATGCATGCAAAACACATACACATACAAAATAAAGTGACTAAATGAATAAATATAAAAGAAATGTCAAAGAGAAAGAGCCAATCATTTCCACCTGTGGAAGAGACACAAGGTCCTTGTGCTCACAGATAAGCACTGGGGAAATCAGGGATGTTAAACACACAATGCTGTCTTTTCAAAGAGAGATGCACAACCTGTTTTCTGCCCAGAAGGCTGGGAATGGATGTGGTTAATGGCCTGATGATCTCTGTGCTAACTGTATGGCCAGGCCATATCTGGCTATCCCAGACTCTTGTGTTTATCCCGGTCATCCTCCCCAGGCCTTTATCTTGAGCATCGTTTCTCCGTCAACCTATCGAAACCATTTTTGTGGAAGAGGTCACATGTACTTTCCAGAGAACTTTGATGTAATCATGCTTTAAGCTTTGTTGTACAAGTGGGATTGAGTGAATCATCACCAGAAAACTAATTTCCAAATTGTGCTGTGATTAAATAAATGCCTAAACGAACTACCTGGGGTCAGACTCTTGAAGTTTGAACCAACACTAGCTACTGAGTTGTGTCGAACCAGACTTCCTTCTTGCCTTACAAGGATCAACAGTCTGTTGGTTGTCGTGTTTGCAGAGACCCACCCCCCAAACACATGAAAAACTTACTGCCTCTCCTTGTGATTCACATGAATCAATTCTGGAAGCTGACCAATCCAATCACAATCCTCTTGCAAGAAAGTCACTGGCTAAAATCCTCTTTCCCATTGGATAAGATTAGGAGTAAGTACTGAGCAGCCCACGTTTCTCATTCCCTTTGCTGCAGGATATTCACTATTATTTGTTTATGCTAACTATGGCCTGAGTAACACTTTAAGTAAGTGCTTTATGAGTATGAGCTCCTTTGTGCACCCAACAATCCTGGATTTCAAGTACCACTCTCTCCTGTTTTGATAGATGGAGAAGCCAAGAAGTGAAGGGGTTGAGAAAACTGTCCACACTACAGCACAGACTGGATTTGATGCCCAACAATCCAGCATAATGTGCTGCTAGGCAGCAGACTAAGTATCTTTCAATCAATCTATTTATATAACTTATTTTCTAAGACGGTCTGGAGAGATGTCTCAGTGCTGAAAATCACATACTGCTCTTGCAGAGGACATTTAGAGATGGGTTCCCAGCATCTACATCACACAGTTTACAGCCTCGTAGAATTCAAGTTCTAGGAAATCCAATACCCTCTTCTAGCTCCCACTAGCACCTGAATGAGTGAATGCATACATACGAACACACACACACACAAAGTTGTCGTCAGAGATTCTATACCAACAACCAGAATGGCCCCTTGCCCATGACAGGCAGAAACTTCAAACCAAGATGAAAACTAAGCAACACCCCATCTATCGATGATGAAATGCCCGTAGCTCCATCACTGAATTTACACCAACGAAGCACTAAGAAAAATTATCCACAGTCAGAAAAGTGAACCTGCCCAAGTTTCACTCCCCATCTTTTTGCTTCCAGTGCAAGAAGAGGCAGCAGACTGCTGACTTCCAAGGAGGAACAAGGACTTTATTTGTTGCTGGCACCTGAAGGTTGAAAAGCATTTCCACCAACTCCAACTCTGGGAGGCCCACAGAGGAGGATTGTGAAAGTCTTTCCACTGTGGTCTGTCCGTGCTCTCAGAGGAGGGAGGTGAATACTGACTTATTTGTATCCTTTAACCATCTTGGCAGTGCTACCAAGCAAGGCTCACCATAAATCTGAGACACTGGTACATCTGGGAAAAACACTGACTGAATGTTTGCCTTCCTTTAAAAATGAGCTTTCAGGGGAGTTGGTGTTTGGAGGATGGGAAGAGAGGATACAGGGTAGGAAAGGAGTGAGCATCAAAAAAAAAAAAAACGGTAGTAGAAACTTGAATGTTATTTTAATAATGATGAGAGTCATTACATTCTCAGCAGTAAGACCACATATCAAATAATCTGGGTATCATCATTATATTGGTAATCTTCAGGGAATCTTTTTAATCTTTCCAAATTTAATGATAAATATAATCCCTATATTGTAGGAATGTGAAGAACTGAGGGGTTGTTCTAATAATAAACTTGTCCAACTCCCAGAGCCAGCAAAGAGGGGAGACACAATTTGACTCCAGCCTGTGTGAGGTCATTTGTGCCTTTGAACTACCCCATGCTGGTGTGCAGAACGAGGAAAGGAGTGGGGCACATGGATATTTGCGGGCCAAGGACTCAGAGTCCCTAGCACTTCATCTGAGGGTCTTGAGAAGTAGGCAGCATGGGAAGGTGCTACAGGAAAATTTGGTCCTAAAGAGGGAGGAACTGGTTCAAGATGAGATCACAGTTAGAAAGCAGCCCAAGGAAGTGACTGTCTGTCACACGCCCAAAGCCAAACCATGGACAGATTACCTCATCAGCCAGGGTCATGGAAGAAACAGTACAAACAGCAGGCTTTGGTGAATTAAATCCTGTAATCTTGTGTGTGTGTGTGTGTGTGTGTGTGTGTGTGTGTGTGTGTGTGTACATGTGGGGAGGGGTGTTTCATATGTGTGCATATGTGTTGAGACCACAGGAAAGCCTCAGATACCATCTACTTATTTTTTTAAGCAGTCTCTCACTGACCTGGAGCTCATCAAATGGGCTCTTGATGTAATGATATGTGGTGCGAGGTGGGACCGTGAATCCCATGGAGGGGGACAAACATGCCTGAAACCAACACTTGGGCCAAGCAGCCAGGGATCTACCCATTTGCACTCTGTCCAGAGCTAGGATCACAAATGTGTGCCACCACACCCAGGTTTTTTTTATAACATTAAATTCTGGGGATAAAACACAGGTCTTTGTGTTTGCAAGTACGTATATAATGAGCCATCTCCCGAGCCCTGTTGCCAAGACAGAAGATAATCATAGTAAGCTGATAAGCGAGATAGGAGGAGGAACAGGAGGAGGAATGCTTTTTGGGTAAAGCAGAAGCCTGTAGTGGTAGATCTGTATTAGCCTTGCTGGGCAGCAAATTCTCTAACTTAGGAAGGAAGGTTCATTCCCAAAGAAAACTATCACCAATACAGCACCCGGGACTCGTGTAGTAGATCTGATGACTGTGTATCTCTCAAATGCAACACTCCATTTTGCTCATCTTCCTGCCCTGACTTTATCAGAGACTTCCACATTGAACTCTTGGGTAAACCCCCATCCCTTTCACCACCAGGCGAATGTCATCTCTCAGCTGAGTTCT
Source organism: Ondatra zibethicus (assembly GCA_004026605.1). NCBI lineage: Eukaryota > Metazoa > Chordata > Mammalia > Rodentia > Cricetidae > Ondatra > Ondatra zibethicus. Next base: position 20,371 of record PVIU01009281.1, read on the forward strand.
GATTGTCAAGGAGCTAAGTTTGACCATTTATAGGTTGAAAAAAGAAAACTCACTATATAATAATGACTTCCTTTCTGGAATTACATGAAAAAAAAAAAACGGTCACAATACCCAAGAAAACTGAAAAAAAAAAAAATTCTAGCATAGCACCTAAAATGAATGGAGGCTAAGTCACCATTGCTCCACTTCAAAGCATCTTGGTTGACATGTCTCCCACATTACATGTTTATGAGAGGCCCACTAAGCTAACTAGCCATCTGAGCAGGCATCAGAACTGAGTCATCCAACATGGCAGCCACTGGCCATAGGTGCTGCTGAGCACTTGAATCCAACAGCACTAGTTTAAAAAATAAGAAGAGACCAAAGAGTCTAAGGGTGTAGCTTGTTGACATAGTAGAATGCTTGTCTGGTATGAAGGAAGCCTTGAGTTTGATACCCCAGAACCACATAAAATGGATGTGGTGGGATATGCCTGTAATCCTAGCACGTGGGAAGTGGGGGCCAAAGAATCACAAATTTAAGGTCATCCTTGATTACATAATAAGTTTGAGGTCAGCCTGGACTACTAGTGACCCGAGGGAAGAGATCGAGAAAGAAGGAGGGAAGAAATCAGAGAGGAAGAGAGAGGTAGGGGAGAAGAGGAGAGGAAAAGAAAAGAGGGAGAGAAAAAAAGCAATTTCTGTGTCCAGGACTGTAGTGATATTTTGTTTGTAATCTAACAAATTAAGCTTCCCTGAAGATCAGAGTGCAGAGCTAAACCACTAGTTAGCCATAGGGGATAGGCAGTGGTGGTACACACCTTTAATCCCAGCACTCAGGAGACAGAGGCAGACAGATCTCTAGGAGTTCAAGGCCACCTTGGGCTACAAGAAATGGCTACTATCTAAAAGAGAAACAGACCCTGCTCACACCTTTAATCCCAGCACTAGGGAGGTGGAGACAGGAAGGAATATAGCTGGGCAGAGAGAGGAATATAAGGCGGGAGGAGACAGGAGAGAGAGGCAGTCTGAGCATGCAGCCTGAGGTTTTGTAGAGACAGCAGCAGTCTGAGGATTCAGTAGAGGTAAAAGGTCTCTACAGTGGCTGGCCGCTGTGCTTCTCTGATCTCTTTGCTTTCACCCCCTAATATCTGACTCTAGGTTTTTATTATTAAGAAGAATTGGAATTGGTGCTACATACAGGATCAGTATGTAGTTGGAGATCAATACATGAACGACAATTGCACGCACGGAAGAAGTATGTTTTATACGGCGTGTACAGGACTAAGTCTTTGAAGCTGGGTTCAGAGCGAGGGTGGGTCTGAGTGCCTCCCATAGGTGCGATGCCTTGGTTTTCCTTACGGAAGTAGAAAGGGAAGCCAAAGTATCCCACAATGGTCATCTGCTATGACAAAACTCTGCACACCTCTTTACGTGTGTTCTAATTTGCTTGGTCCCTCTGCAAGATGAGTAAAGAAACTGTTTTTTTTTTTTTTTAAATGGTCATTGGCCACTGCTACACAACTAGTGAGCTGTGACATCTGAAATTTGCTCTCCTGCTATCAGAGCTAATTTTTATTTCCGTAGGCACTACTGCCCCGGTGTAGCCTAATCTCATAACCTCCTCCTTTCAACCTGTCGCTGACTCTTTTCAAAGTGTTGACATTCTCAGCAGTCACCAATTTGAGTCACAAACAACAGAAACAAGGTAATTGGCCTATCTACCTAAAGATTGTTCTTGCTTGCATTTCAGTTTGGCCAGGCCACAGCCAAGTTCAATCCCACGACCTTCCCTAAGTGATGCCCTTGAACCTCTGAACACAGCCTTCAAACGTGTTCGGCCTTGAGTATTAATAGACGAAATCACAATGTGGCCGGATGGATTTGCTGGTTAGAATTCGAGACTCTGGAAAATAGCTTAGAGAAGGCTTTAAAATAGCAACTGAGAAACAAACACAGCAGTGACACAGGGTGGCCCAGGATGTGTGGCAAACAGACATTTATTAAGGAAAATAAAGTACCGGTGACAGCTTTAAAATCCTCATCAAGACATTTTTGTCTAAAGGCAATATTTTTGTAATTCCTATTCCCTGCCTAAAAATGTGTGCTCCTTCTTAAATAGCTCTTTCAGAAGCCCAGGTCCAACCCAGAAGACAAGCTGGTTTCATCATTCTAATTAACAAAGAAGGAATTGTTCAGTCTCCAAGAAGAGGGAGGCTACCTTCCCTGGACAAAGTGGGAAGGGGACGGCAGTCTCGTTCTCTTTCATGTCTGTATTGGTCTTGATTTCTCTCTCTCTCTTTCTATTTTTTTTTAAGATTCTGAGGGTGTTTCCAGGGTTTTGGGGGCAAGGTCTCACATAAAGGGACAGGTCATATCTGATGTCAGTCGTCATGTGTGGCAGGATGAAAATCTTTAGCTTGAGAGCATATACAAACTCAATATGTTCTTAGAGCTCTACCCTCTGTCTCTTCTATTAGCCAATCATCTGGCAAGTTAGTCTACTTATTTTAATGAAGGGTTGGAATGAACTTGGAATCTCTGCAAGAAGGGAAAAAGGAGCTAAAGTTGGGTGCTGGAGCTAAGAACATTTGTTGCTCTTGTGGAGGACCCAGGTCTAATCCCAGCACCCATGAAGCAGCTCACAAACATCTGTATCTGTACCCCCAGTTCCAGGGACTTCTGTTCTCCCCAAGTACCAGGCATGTAGACAGTACACATGCAGGCATGTGCTGAATAGTTTTGTGTCAATTTGACACAAACTAAAGTCATCTGAGAGGAGGGAGCCTCAATTAAGAAAACGCCTCCTATAAGATCAGGCTGTAGGCGAGCCTATAAGTATTTTCTTAATTAGTGATTGATGGGAGAGGGCCCAGCCCCATATGGGAAGTCCCACCCCTGGGATGGTGGTCTTGGTTTCTACAAGAAAGCAGGCTGAGGTTTTACAAGAAAGCTACAAGGGGCAAGGCAGTAAATAGCACTCCTCCATGGCCCCTTCATCAGCTCCTGCCTCCAGGTTCCTGCCCTGCTTGAGGTCCTGCTCTGATTCCCTTCAGTGAGGAACAGTGATGTGGGAGTGTCAGCCAGCAAGCCCTTTTATTCTACAAGTTACTATGGTCACGGTGATTCATCACAGCAATGATGACCCTGACTAGGACACACATGAAAGCAAAGTACCTGCACACACAAAGTAGGATAAATAAATGTAAAACAAAAGCTTTTCAAAGCCCAAGCAGGGTTTCCGTCTGTGTCTGAGCACAGGGCTGAGCACCTATGGGATATTCAGAGCATCCGTGGGCCTCGGAGTGATGACCTCTTAGCAAGCAGGACTCCAAGTGCTAACCCACCTGTGAGCCTCATCACACTTCTGTGGGTAAGGGTGCTGTATTCCTCTGGTGACGGGCCACATTGCATGGAAAGGAGGGGAGGATTGGAAGGAAACAGAATGACAGCTGCCTACCATATGTTCCCAAGCATTTACTAAGCAAATGCTATACAGCAAGGATCGGACTGTGTGTCTAACCAAGCTCACTGACCCAGCCTCCAGCTTACAGATATCCAGATGAAGCCTGAGTATCAAAGTGTGGTGGAGAAGAGCAGAGTAGGGACCTCTCCGACTGTGCAGAGAAAGCCTGGGTGTGGAGGTGACATTGAATTCAGACCGAAAGGAGGAGAGAGCAGCCACAACCACAGCAGAATATACAGCAGTTCAAGTTCGGGAGAGATGAGGTAGAAGGCCACAGGAAAAGGGTCTTGAAAGCCTCTGTCGGGGACATAGTCCATTAGTTATGATTAAAGTGATTATTAACTATAATTCAAACTTGGCAAGCAGTCTCTTTGACCAGGGTCACCAGGAAGAGCTAGGGGAGACAGCAGGAGTATGTAAGCCTCATAAACAACTGTTGAAATCGGGTTTGATTTTTAAATTTAAAAGAAAGATCTGTCTCAACATGGCTGCGGGAGTGGAAATCACAGCACTTTATGTTCAGATGGTTATGGGGGGTGGGGTGTTAGAGCGCTAAGGCCATACTCAAACATAACTTCCAGAGTTCTTATTTGGCCTGCTGAGTGGATGTTGAAGATATTATTATGATGGGAAATACAGGGTCAGAAAATGGAACTTTTTCTTTTTTAGTTCGCAGGACATTCATAGGGAAAGAAATCAGAATTTAATTTTTAACCATTTTAAGATTTGAAATGACTCTAAGATATTAAACCAGAGATGTCCTGTGGGAAGCCAGACATAAGAGTTGGAGGGGTCAAATTCAATGGGTGAGTTCCTGACAAAGAGTCTGACTCCCTGAGAGGGAACAAGATTATAGAGCAAGTCAGTCTAGGGGATTGGAACATCTGACAGGGATGGTTTAATGAACCAAGAGGCTCAGATTATTGACACCATTGGTTAGGATAGTATAACCATGGAAACAGCCCTGTCCATTTGTTCACACCCATAGAATGGACAGTACAAATAGCAAATCCTCCCAGACACTATTCACTGTCGACTTTAGTTCGTAAGTGATATATCAATACTCATTCATTGACTGTGACAAATTCACCACACTGATTCAAAACGTTGCCAGTAGGGAAGAACTGTGCTGGTGGGCACAGGAAGGGTAGCAAGGTCTGAATGAAGTCTTTGTACTTTCTCCTCAACATCTCTCTAAATTCAATGCTACTCTATAAAAAAAATAAATAAATTCTCCTGGGGCTGGAGAGTTGGCTTACTGCTCTTGCAGAGGACCCAGGTTAATTCTTAGCACCCACCTGGGAGCTCACAACCATCTGTAACTCTAGTTCTCTAGGATCCAATGCCTTCTTCTGGCCCCTGTGGGCACCAGGAATGCACGATGCATATAGGTACATGCAAGCAAACCACTCATACACATAAAATAATCATTTTTAAAGCTAAAATAAAATCCAAAATTCCAAAATAAATAAATCCTACTAACTTGAAAAGAAGCATGGCATTTTGGTTGAGACTTGAAGAGAATATAAGAGGTATCAGGAGGGTTTTCCTGGAAAAGAACAAAGAGCCTTAAAACATTATACATTTATTTAGAAAAAAAAAAGATACCCTAACTTATAAGGGTCATGTGAGGGCAGTGTGCTTGAAGATATAAGACTAACACTTGGCTTTTCATCATTGTTTGGCAACTTGAATGTTTCATCCTCTGAGGAAAGAATTTGCAAAGATAGCAAAAAGTATTTTTGATCAATTGTGGAATTGTTTTACACACTGATCTTTTACCTTTATTCAATCAAAGCTCATTTTTACAGCGCAAGCCTTCCAGAGTCAGTGAAAAGTAGACTGTAGTGTCATCTCTGGCCCTTGGAACCTTAGTGATGCTGGCAAGAACACTTAGGCCTTTTGAGACTCACTTTCAACCACATACAACAGAGGGAATTCCTGCCTCATAGGCTTGCTATAAAGAACAAAATAGCCTGACATTGAGGCCATCCTGGGTTACACAGTGAGTGTCAGGCCAGCCTGAGCTACATAGTAAAACCTAGTCTCAATAAAAGCAATGTTTGGAGCCTGGAGAGATGACTCAGGAATTAAGAGTACTTGATGCTCTTGCAGAGGACCTGGGTTTGGTTCCCAGCACCACATGATGGCTCACAAACATCTGAAACTCCAGTTCCAGGGAATCCAACATCCTCTTCTGGGTGCACAGACATACATAGAAGCAAAACACACATAAACATAAAATAAAAATAAATCTTTAAGAAATAATATATAGAGGTGGAAATCAGTGGTAGAACATTTGCCTAGCACATATGAAGCTTTGGGTTCAATCCCCAGCACCGAAGACAGAAAGTTGGCATTCTGTTCCATAATTCATATGAGTTATGCTATAGGTAAGGATCTTCAGTATTCCATTCTGTAAGTAGTGCATATTGATTTTTTTATTTATTCTTCTCTCATATATTAAAACCCGGCCACAGTTTCCCCTCCCTTCTCATGCCGCAGCCTCCCCCTCACTTCCTCTCTCTCCCAGATCCACTCCTCCTCCATTTCCCTTCAGAAAAGAGCAGGCCTCCCAGGAATATCAACCAAAAGCAGCATAACAAGCTACAATAAGACTGGGCACAAATCCTCATATCAAGACTGGAGGAGGCAACTCAGTAGGAGGAAAAGGGTCCCAAAAGCAGGCAAAAGAGTCAGAAACAGCAGACCCCTGCCCCCGCTCCCACTGTTAGGAGACCCACAAGAACACTAAGCTACACAACCATAACATATATGCAGAATTGTTGTTGAAATTCTTCCATTCTAGATCCTGTCCTAAGGGCTTTAAGCTGTTGTCTCAATTAACCCTTGCTCCAGCCCTGTAAAGCAGGGCTTCCTAGACCCGTGGATAAGGCACACAGAGGTGATTTGCCCAATGTCACACACTGATAAATGAGTCACAGTAGGGTGGACGAGAAGCTTGGCCTGCAGTTCACAAGCGTCCTCAACTGTCTACACACCGAGTCCCTGTTGGTACTAAGAGTCGGCATTGTGGGTGACAATCCTATATTTTACTGCACACACAGAGTGCTGAACTGCCAGGCTTTTCCATCCACGTGATCCTATCTGAGTAATAATGTGCTCTAACAAAGTGGCTATGGCTGATAGGAAATGGTGAGGAATCAGACAGATCTCCTCACTCCTCACTAGCATGCAGAAGGGGGAGCTATGTCTTCAGATATTCCAGACGAGTAACACTGCACCGGGCTCTCCACGTAACCAAGGGTACCATCCAGAAGCTAGCTGTCCCTGGGTCTGATATGTTCCATCTTGATCATGCCTACAGATAAGGCCTGTTGTAAAGAGGACCTAAGAGAGATATACATGGATCTACATAGGAAGGAGAAAAAAACCAAAATCTCCTGAGTAAATTGGGAGCATGGGGGGGGGGGTCACGGGAAAGAGTAGAAGGGGAGAGGGAAGAAAGGAGGGGAGCAGAGAAAAATGTATAGCTCAATAAAAACAATAAAAAAGACCTATTGTTTTGGCAAGCCCATCTATTCTCAGTACTCATTTTATTTTTGTATGTTTGCGTGTATGCGGGGTATGTATGTGTGGACACACACACATGTCTGGGTTCACACATGTGTGAAAGCCTGAGATTGATATTGGGTGTCTTCTCCAATCACCTGCTGCGTTATATATGGAGGTGGATCTCTAGCTGAATCAGAACCTTGCATCCTAGCTAGTCCAGCCATACAAATCCTTATTCTGAGGATTTCCTGTCATTGCCTCTCCTGAGTTGAAATTACAGGTAGGCGACCAAACTCACTTGCTTTTACCTGGGTCCTGGTTATCTAAACTCTCATCTTCATGCGTGTACTACATGCAGATTACCCACACCATCAACCTCCCCCTGCCCCCCCACATACACACTCAGTCTTAAAACTGATATCCAGCTAAGAACAATTATAGTCTTTCATTATCTTTCTCTTTTTAGTTCTAAAATATTTTTTATTATTCTTGTACATGTTAGGGCTAGCGCACACTAGCACAGGTACCTGTGGAGATGTGAGATCCCCTGGAGCTGGAATTGCAGTTGGTTGTGAGCCAGCAGATCCGTGTGCTCAGGGCCAAACTCGGGTCCTCTGCAAGGAGCGGTAAGCTCTCTTAACTGCCGAGCCGTCTCTGCAGCCCCTCGTCACTTCCTCTACTTCCTGGATAATTCACTGGACAGTGTGCACTCATGTACTCGGGGAAACCTCAAGAAAAAGCATTTGATGCTGGGGGTTTGAGAAACAACTGTTATGAATGCTTTATATTAATTCTTATGGATGCAATTACTATTTTCTTTTTAGTCTAAGGTGCTTCTAGGAATACAATTTTGTACGTATGCGTGGTATTGGGGATTGAGCCCACCCACCTTGCATGTGTTAAGCGAGTTCTTTACCATTGAGCTACATCCCAGTGTTTGTTCTGCTTGAAATCTTGGATATGCGAACATGGGCACGTGTGGGGAGGGTGTGTTGAAAAGACAATTTTTGACGTCACTTCTTGTCTTCCAGCTTATTTGAAACAGTGTCTCATGTTCTTTATTGCTGTATACTCCGGGCTAGCTGGCTCTCTCCCTTGCAGGGATTCTCCTGTCTGCACCTCCCATCTCACCGTGGGAGCGTTGGGGTTACAGATGCATGATCCGCAGGATTCTGGACATCTGAACTCAAGCCCTCACATTTGGGTAGCAAACACTTCACCCCAGCTATCTCCCCAGCCCTCAGTCCTTATATTCACTTTTAATTTGGGGACAAGTTCTCATTAAATTATGCAGACTGACTGGCTTTGAACTCATTCTATAGCCCAAGCCATGTCTAAAACATGTGATCCTCCTGCCTCAGCCTCCCAAATAGCTGGGACTATAGGCCCGAACCACCAGGTACACTTTAGGAATACAATTCTCGATACATTGGCAAAACCTTAATATAAGGCAACTTTATATTCTGTAATGACTTACTTCTAGGATTGCTCTAAGTCTGATCTCTGAACTCCAGCATAACAATGCAGATGCAGGAGGAGCATGTAGACACATGACTGTTCCGACACACCTGTTTAAATGCACAGTGGTATTGGAAATGGTAACAAATATCCATAACCCAGCACTTGGGAAGTAGAGCCAGGAGGATCAGAATATCAAGGTCACTTTTAGCTATACAGCAAGTTTGAGGTAAATTTGGACTCTATGAGACTGCCTCAAAACTAAACCAAATTCAAATTTGTTTTGTTTTGTTTGTTTGTTTGAATGGGTTTCTTTTTGTAGCTTTTGCTGTCCTGGACCTCACTCTATAAACCAGGTTGGCCTCAAACTCACACGTCCTCCTGCCTGTGCCTCCTGGGTGCAGGGATTAAAGGTTCATGCCACTACTACCAGCTTTAGTTTTGAAAGGAAAGACAAATGGGCAGCAAATGAAAACCGAAGAACTGAGTCTGATCCCGGAGACCTACATGGTGGAAGGAAAGAACTGACTCCTGCAAGTTACCCTCTGACTTTCACATGTGTTTGTGACATGCTCCCCATACACACACAGACCCAGACGCCTGCAAATACAATGCATATCCAGGAACTTCCCTAACGGGGTTCAGGTTTTTCTCCTTGAGGGGAAGGATCCTAGAATCACTTTATTTTCCATTGCTGAGAGTTGATCCCAGCGTCTCACATCTGCCAGGCAAACACTTTACCACTGAACCGCATCACATTTGTCAATTTAGGCAATTTTTTAACTCTGAAAACTGAATTGGATTCATTTTCCAGACATTTAATACACTGCAGAGCTCTAATTGGGTCTTCACAGAGACCTCAAACTTCCCAGATCTTAATATATACAATATATATTAAATATATGACATATATATATATAAGTTCTTAAAAAGGCAAATCTTTCTTTTACTCAAATATACTCTGAAAAGGCAAATCAATCTGAAAATGCAAACAGAATAAAAATAAACGAATAGAAGCCCAGCATGAGGTGTGAGAACAGGGAGCCTCCTTATGCCATGGCCGGAGGAATATTCCAGTCTTTCGTCAGCAGGCTTCTAGCCAACCTTGAAGCTCCTTTATATAAAGTCAGCCCCAGGCAGCCCAGAGCAAGATGTGGCCTCCCAGCCTCCCTGCTCCCTAGTTGCTCCAGTGCTGCTGACCAAGTGGCCAGACTGGCCTGTCCCAGAGCCATGGCCAAAAATGGACTTGTCATTTGTATCCTGGTGGCCAGCTTACTCCTGGATCAGACCAACAGTTACCCATCCAGAATGAAAGCCAGGAAACACAGCAAACGCCGCGTGAAAGGTAACGGGACTTGACTGCCCAGCAAAAAACCTCAGCTTACTCAGGCAGGGGCGGTGCAGGACAAGGCTCATGCCCTAATTGCACTAGGAGACCATCATTACACCGTGGGTGTGTGGCTTTGCAGGGGATCTGGTGACATTTGGAGTTTGCTATTTAAAGAAAACATGTACTAGGTTTCACTAATATTTTATTATTATTGAAAAAGTCTCTTATAATGCAAACAGTCTCTATTATGTGTCCTTTGTCCTATGAGTTTTGCTAATGTGGAACAGTTCTGAGCTAGAGCTCACACGGACCTGAGGACACAGGGCTTTATGAATGAAGGGAAAGCACCACACTCATTGGCGGTGCCCTGTGATCTCCTGGATATAAATATATTCAAATATATTTGTAAACTCACTAAATCTCATTAAATAAGATGATGGGGCAACTGGGGTTTCCTTTCATCACTGGTTATCCTGTGGGTTTATTTCCTCGTCCCTATCAGCCTTGGGACAGCTGTCGAAACCGTGTATCTAAATTTTCATATCACAGAGTACTGGATGTCTCTTTAATTTAAGAACCTGTCAACACAAAATCAGTCAGAACCTCAAGATATTTTGACATGGAATTCACTCATCAAGCATAGCTAGATTTGAGGTGGGTTTATGCTAGGTTAAGAGACAAAAGTTTTGAAGCTGCAAAGAACCAAGATGATGAGACTGTTCTTGCCTGCGGTAGAAACCAAAACAAAAGAGAAATGCAGCGGGCCCAGTGACATTTTATCTAGGGCTCTGAGTCATTTTCCTAACAGGGTGTCTCAACATAAATATTATAGCACTGTTTCCTTCCCATTTTCACTTTGTCCAACTGAAATGGGTGGCTGACTCACTTGGGAAGTGCAGGCAGGAAGATCAGGATTTCAAAGTCATCTTTGGATAGGGAGTTTGAAGTTGGGCTACATGAGTCCCTATCTCAAAAAACCAAGTAAACAAAAAACCTCCACTAAGGTCTAGATTCCATGTGTTGCCAATGGATGATGACTCCCCTTGTGGGTTTTGTTGTTGTGGTTGCTGCTTGTGGGTTTTTTTTTTATTGTGTTTTGTTCTTCATCTCAAGGGCCATTTCCTAGGGGTGTTTATGAAAGTCTTCTCTGAGGGACATTTTCTTAAGCAGAGATGTTTTCCCATAGCAAGTATTTGCCTCTCCCTGCAAACTCTTTAAATGAATGTTTCAGATAATTCTCTTGAGGAGGTGAAGTCTATCACGGCCAGTGAGGATGGAGGAAGAAAGGAGAGAGCAGACACAGTGGCATGGCCTACTGTTGAACCTCTCCCTTCTCTACTGAAGTAGCAACTGTGGGGAGAGGGTAAACACATATATATATGTGAGCTTCTTGCTCTTTCTAGCTCGCTGATCTCTCTCTCCCATCCTCAGGTCACCCCTGGCAGGCATGTTATTTTAATCAGTTGCAGACACATCTTAACTATTCCCCCCAACTCAAAGTCTTTGCCTTCAGGTCTAATGAAAGTCAGGTCTACAAGAGGAAAAGTGATCGGCCTAGATTTGTTGGTTACTTCTTTTCCCACCTATTCACTTATTTTGTTTTTTAAATATTTTGAGTGCCTTGAAATAATGCCAATGTTTCTAGGGTCAAATGTGAAAGCCACAGCCGGAGGGGTGACACATAATTCTAACCCCAGCATTTAGGATGTCGAGGCAGGAAACCATGAGTTCAAGACTAGGCTCAACCGTAGAGCAGATTTAAGGGTAGCTTGGGCTTCATTAAGACCTTGTCTCAAAAACACAAAACCAACAACAACAAAAAAGTAAAATCCACCTTCCCTGTTCCAGTCCTTACCCAGAATTATCTACTGCTAAGAACAGTAGGTAAATATCTCCCAGATCAGCATTGCAGGTATTTGGCAGGTAAATAAATTGGCTTCACATGTTCGTCTTGAATAGCTATAAATGGAAGCATGTTTCACTCATTTTAACAGTTGGATATGTTACTTTATTGTTTGGGGAGGCTCTGGCTTCCCAGGTTCTTTCTTGGCAATGATTATGTAGTTTCTAGTGTTCCACATGAGACCTTTTGCACATATGCACATCCTTATACTAAGAGACTGTGGCATACCTTCTAGAAGCGGCATTCTCTGCTCATCCGACTCTCTAATTGTCTCTTCAAACGACAGCACCAGTCTATGCTGTCAATTCTCACTCAATCGGACAACACAACACCTTGCTGGAAATGTTTGTTGTGCTTTTCTGTCCTGGATCTGTTGCCACACAACCATGACCACAAAAGAGCAGGAGACCCTTTAAAAGACTTACAGCGGCAATGGCAGTTAAGCAGCAAATACAAGTGTCCCCCAAGTACTTACTTCACAGGTCTCAACAAATTACATGTTATACTAATGAATAAAATATACATTTTAGAGTGAGCTAGCTCCTTGGGGCATTCCTTCTGTTCATCCACCTGAGCAACGGAGAAGGGAAGCCACCAAGGCACCCAGATGATGGCTGCCGTAATGATCTCCCAGGAGCCTAATAGGAATACATGTGTCTTTGTGCTAATGATGGTGTTTTACAGCTACTTATTTAAATAGAAACGAGCTGGAAGCTGAGCAGGAAGGAAGGGGGATGAACTGTGTCTAGCTGACAGCTTGTAAGTTGGAAGCAACACCTCAGAGGCCTTTGCAAACCTGGCCCCAGTTGCTGATGGGTTTGTATCCTAAATACCCCCTTTATTTATTCCAGTTTGAGTGGTCTCACAGGAAAACATCTTTGGGTAATTATATTCCTCAGTTGAGCTGTTTGGTGCTTAAGAACTGACGTACAATGTCAAGTGAAACAGAGGTGGGGGAAGGGATGCTGAATACCCTAGAAGGCAGTTTCCTGGCCCAGATGTGAAAACATCTGGCTCGTGAAGCACAAGTTGAAGGGGACAGAGAATTAAGATGCTGGACTTTATGCTTTCCTGAGAAATCAAAGACACAAAACCGATTGTCTTTCGTGTGTGCCTGTGCATATATGTGTCAGTATGTGTTCACAAGTGTGCACATGCATGTGGAAGCCAGAGGCCAGTCTCAAATATCATGCCACCCACCTTAGTTTTTGTTTTTGTTTGTTGAGAAGTGTTTTTTCTTAGCCTGGAGTTCTGACAAGTAGGCTAGGCTGATTGGCCAGGGAGCCCCAGGCATCTGCCTGTATCTGCTTCTCAAACTGGGATTATAAGCAAGCCACCACACCTGGCTTCATTGGTTAACCTTGGGTTCTGGAAGGTCAAACTCAACAAGCACTTTCCTGGCTGAGCCACCTTCCCAGCCCACAAAACTGAGTTTCTATATGGCAGCCCCACAAAGAGACAGCTGGAGATGATTCCTAATCATCTTTACGTGACATCTCTGTCTAAGTCCATGTGCTGGGGACCAAGGAGGCAGAGACAACTGCTTTGCAGAAACAGATCAGAGGGATGGGAGAGAGCAGGCTGGAAGCCAGAGACACCCACGCTCGAGTTCTGCATCTTACAGACTGGGAGACATTCAGAGGGTGGATTCAGCTTTCTGTTTCTCTGCACCCTCTTCTGTAAGCTTCCAGACAAGAGTGTCTATCTCAGAGACAGTGAAAGAACTGATCTCACAGCCTAATGTGTATGATCTTTTAATATATTCATGTTTAGTATTTGGTATGGCTTGTCACAGTTCTTAGTGGTCACTAAGACAGTCCCCATTCTTCTGGAATTTGGATTTAGCCACAGCTACTCACTTATGTACAACTGAAGTTGTATGTAAACAATCATGAAGTTGTACAAAGACAATCATGAGGATTCTTTGGCCCCATCAAAGAACATTTAAGAGTAAATAACTATCCTCAAGACCCAGGAATACCACTTTTGGTTATATATCCAAAGGATGCTCAATCGTGCCACAAGGACATGTGCTCAACTATGTTCATAGCAGCTTTATTTGTCATAGCCAGAAACTGGAAACAACCTAAATGCCCCTCGATCGAAGAATGGATAAAAAAAAATGTGGTACATTTACACAATAGAGTACTACACAGCAGAAAAAAATAACGACAGCTTGAATTTTGCAGGAAAATGGATGGAATTAGAAAGCATTATTTTGAGTGAGGTAACCCAGACACAGAAAGACAATTATCACATGTACTCACTCATAAGTGGTTTTTAAACATAAAGCAAAGAAAACCAGCCTACAAACCACAATCCCAGAGAACCTAGACAACAATGCGGACACTAAGAGAGACTTACATAGATCTAATCTATGTGGGAAGTAGAAAGTATAAAAAGACAAGATCTCCTAAGTAAATTGGGAGCATGGGGACCTTGGAGGAGGGTTGAAGGAGGGAGAGGAGGGGCGGGGAGGGGAGCAGAGAAAAATGTAGAGCTCAATAAATATCATGAAAAAAAAGAATAAATAACTGGGGCTATCGAAAGAGCCCTTGCCTAGCCCACATAAGATATAAGACCCTGGGTTTAATCTCTAATACCATCAAAGGGGTGGGGTGGGGGGTGAAGGATGAAGGGAGAAGAAAGAAGGAAATAAGGTGGATGGAGAACAAGGAATAAGGAGAAATAGTAGGTGGTGATGCTCCCATAGGTAAATTTTCCCTGATCCTTTATCACCCAGTCCTGCCAGGAGCCACTGCACCTCCATCATACCTTATCAGCCGCATAAGTTCCCAGGGTCAGGGAGGTGAGTCCCGGTAAATCTGAGTCCTGGCCTTACCCACCGTGGCCTTTAGCTCAATGCACTCACCCTCATCCTCCATTAACATTCAAACAACATAAACCTTTTACATCCCACAAAGTATATGCCCCAAATACAAGCACCATTCATGTTCAGCATCATGTCAAGCATAGGAAGAATCATGGATAATAAAACCAAGAAAATTAAGTAAGTAAAACCCAGATGGTGCTCTGAAGGAAAACAAACAAGGTTTGGGAAAGATTAGTAGTGGGGAGGCTAATTTCCAGGGTTATCAGGAAAGTCTGCTCAAAATGCAGAGATAAGCTTGGTAAGGAGAGATGAGAGTAGACACCATCTGCAAAGTTCCTACAAACCTTGTCACCCAGGTTCTCTTTGTGTGTTGTTTCCAGTGCACATTTGGTTTGGCTTCACCAGAACCTCCACTGCCTTAGATTCTGCATTCCAAAACTGTTGTTTTGTTGCTTGCTTGCTTTATACATCTTAACTGTGGTTTCCCCTCCTTCCTCTCCTCCCAGTCCCTCCCCAACCCCCATCCTCTCTTTCTCCTCCATTTTTCTTCAGAAAAGGGCAGTCCTTCCACGGATAGCAGCCAGCCAGGGTCTATCAAGTTGCAGTGAGATCAGGCATCTCCTCTCCTATTAAGGCTGGATGAGGCAACCCAGTAGGAGGAAATGGTCCCAGAAGCAGGCAACAGAGTCAGAGTCAGCCCCTGCCCCCACTGTTAGGAGTCCCACAAGAAGACCAAGCCACACACCTGTAACATGTATGCAGGGTGCCCAGGTCAGTTCTATGCAGGCTCCCTGGTTATCGGCTCAGTCTCTGTGAGTCCCTGTGAGCCCAGGTTAGTTGATTCTGTGGGTTTTCTTGTGGTATCCCTGACCCCTCTGGCTCTGACAATTCTGCCTCCACCTCTTCCACAGGATTCCTGGAGCTCTGCCTAATGTTTGACTGTGGGTCTCTGCATCTGTTTCCATCAGTTGCTGGTTGAAGTCTCTCTGATGACAAATGGGCACCTATCTCTGAGTGTAGCAAAATATCATTAGGAATTATTTCATTGGCTTCTTCCCCAGTCGTATCTGGTTCTATCCTTGGTCTCTAGATTGTCCAGCCTCTGGGTCCTGACCACCCAGCCAGCATCTGGGGTGGGCTCCTTCTCATGCTATGGGTCTTGAACTGGAAAGTGGTCATTGATTGGCCACTTTCACAATTTCTGCTTTTACCCAGCACATATTGTAGGCAGGATAAATTGTAGGTTGAAGGTTATGTGGTTGGGTTGGGGTCCCAATCCCTCCACTGGAAGTATTGCCTAGTTACGGGAGATGGCCGGTTCCTCTGCATCCCCCAATGGTAGGAGTCTTAGCTAAGATCACCCTCACAGATTCCTTTTTAAAAAATATATTTCACTTTCATCTAATCAAATGTTTTCCATCCTACTCTCTACCCCACTCAACAATGGTCCCCAGAAAAGGATGGTGACTTGAAGTCTCAAGTTGAAAAGCTGTGGCGGGAAGTCAATGCCCTGAAGGAAATGCAAGCTCTGCAGACAGGTGAGACACTCGGTCACCAGAGTCTGGTCTGAAAGGGGAGCAGGCGAGAATCAGTCATTGCCTAGGATTAAATTCACCCAGATCGCACGTTGAGTTCTGGGGTTTGTTTGTTTGTTAAAAAAAAAACGAAACAAAAGACAAAGCAAGATAAAAAACAAAAAACATTGACAGCCAGACATGCTAGCACATGGCTTTAACCCCAGGACTCGGGAGGCAGAGACAAGCAGATCTCTGAGTTCCGGGACATCCAGGTCTAAAGCTAGGGTGAGAATACAGGAGGCTCCATGGGGATTACTGGCCAGCAAGTCTAGCTGAATCATAGAGCTCTAGGTACAGTGAAATACCTACTAGAAAAACAAGGTGGAGAGCAATTGAGGAAGACACATAACACTTCATCCTCTGGCTTTCACACAGAAACACACACACAAAACACACACACACACACAGAAACACGTGCACAAACACACACAGGGACACACACACACATACACACAGAAACATACACATACAAACACACATAGAAACACACACATAAAAACACATACACAGAAACATGCACACAGAAACACACGCATGGACACAGACTCAGGGACATGTGTGTATGCGCACACACACATACAGGGACATGCACACACACACACACAGAAACATATACATAGAAACACACACAAAAAAACACACAGAAACATACCATAAAAACATATACACAGAAACACACACACAGAGAAACATATGCATGGACATAGACACAGGGACACGCACACACACATACAGACCCACACCCAGAGACACACACAGACACATAGAAACACACATAGGGACACACACACACGGACACACAAAGATACTTTAAAGGCCAGGTCTTAAATACCTTCTGTTTGTTTGCTTGCTTGCTTGAGATGGGGTCTTACTATGTAGCTCTGACTGTCCTGGAACTAACCATAAAGACCAGGCTGGCCTCAACCTAACACAAAGTGCTGGAATGAAAGGCATGCATCACCATGCCCAGTTCTAATTACCTTCTTTATTGGTGGGGAAACATAATGAAAGGAGTATTAAATGACTGAAATGAAGCATTGCCTACCAGATGTTCACTGAGGGCCTTCAGGGAGCCCCTGGCTGAAACAGGTCCACAAGGCTCCGCCCAACATGAGATGATTATGATATTGGCTAGGGCCCCAGCCTGCTGAAAGATTTTGTCTGGAGAGAAGCCCTCCCCCCACGGCCTGCTAGCTGCACACGCCTCTGGCCAGTAGCTGTGCTCTGAAAAGGTGAATGAGTGAAAGCAGAATCCACAGGTCCAGAGCATCCTGTCCTAGATGGGTACCAGGAGCCAAGGTCTCTTATACCAGCGTCAAGAGTGGAGCTCTGAGGATCCCTTCAGGACGGCTACCTATTCAAGTTAGTGCCGTCAGGTAGATGCAATCACAGCTTCTCATCAAGTAGTCATGACTCCCACGCTAGTGTATGTTACCAAACCAGGATCACCTTCACCAAACACAATGCTGCCTAGGAACAGGGTGATAACCCTCCTTTTACCAGCTTTCCAGGGCTACATAATTGGAAAGCTAAAGCAAGGGCTGTTGCTTTCATTGGTTAAATAAAGAGACTGCCTTGGCCTTTTGATAAGGCAGCCCTTAGGTGGGTGGAGTAAACAAAACAAAATTCTAAAAAAAAGACAGTATAACAAACACCATGTTTCTCCGGCCCAAAATAAACACTGGTTAAACTCATACCGGTAAACCACATCCTCGTGGTGATACACAAATTACTAAATATGGGTTAGTTTAAAATGTAAGAGTTAACCAAAAAAAGACTAAAACTAATGGGCCGGACAGTCATTTAATTAATACAGTTTCTATGTAATTATTTCGGACACCAGGAGCTGGACAAAACAAAACAAGGGGCTCTGCGCCAGGAGCCGGGCACCAGGAACACAGCCCTCTCCTCCCTACTACAAAGGGCAAAGGATCCTGTATAATGAGAAAAAAAATCATTATTCTTTTTGTGTGTTCTGACAATATTAATGCTTTGTTCTGAGGCAGGGACTCATGTTGAGGAGTATGGGCTCAAACTCACTACACAGCTGAGGCTGACTTGGAACTCCTGAACACCCTGCCTCCACCTCCCAAATGCTGGGGTTATAGCCATGCACCACCATACTAGGCTACTACCTAATAACTAATTTTCTAGTATATGTGTTGAATAGTCACTTTACACTGACTTCTCCAATAATTCATACTAAAATGTGAGGGAGGGAGACTTAAATCATGCTCCATGACTCTGAAGCTTGACTCAACAGTACTAACCCCTTAAACTAGCTGTGGGTTTATTTTACCCTGGGTGACCTAAGCAAAATTACTAGCCCCCAGTTCTCTTTGTAAGAAAACCACAGTTCCAGCTGGGCATGGTGGTACAAGCCTTGTAATACCAGTACTTAGTAGTTACAGGCTCATTCAAGGCCAAAGTTCGCTATAGAGAAAATTCCATGTCAGCTTGGGATCTGTGTCAAGACTCTTGTCTTTTAGGGCATGACTTCAGCTGAGTTGATAGAATGCTTGCCTCACAAGGGCAAAGCCCTGGGTCCCATTTCAGCACCACATACAAAACCAGGATATGGTGACACCTGCCCGCTAATGCCACAGAATCAGGAGGTAGAGGCAGGAGAATCAGAAGCTGAAGGTCATCCCGAGCTACATAGTGAATTGGAGGCCATCCTGGACTACACGAGATCATGTCTACCACAACCACAATGAGGGCTAGCAAGACAGCTTAGCAGGCAAAGGTTCCTGTCACCAAGCCTGAGTTTGACTCCTGAGGCCCACATAAAGAAAGGAGAGAACAGACTCCCACATATTGTCCTCTGCCAAATGCACTGTGGCAGGTGTATATGCACATGCGCGCGCACGCACACACACACACACACACACACACACACACACACACACACAAAGGTGGGGGATAGAGGAGAGATCCTGTGTTAAAAAGCAAGCAAACAAACCAAAGTTGGGGGGGGCACTTTTCTCATTGTTTTTGTCTGCTTTTTGCCTTCCTTCCTTCCTTCCTCCCTCCCTCCCTCCCTTTTTTCTTTCCTTTTCTTTTTTGGTTTTTGTTTTTTGAGACAAGGTCTGTCTATGCAGGGCTGGCCAGCCTGGAACTGTAGATCAAGATGACCTCAAATTCATAGGCAAGCATTCTGTTTCAACCTCTCAAGTGCTACACTTACGGGCATGTCCCACCACAGGTGGTTTGTGTTTGCTTTTTAAATTATTACGAAATCCCATTCCATTCTAAAAGTCCCAAGGAAACCCACCATGTGGTTCCTTACATCAACTAGGCTACAAATTATATCAAAGCAACCTAGGGCTTAAGGTTATGTTTTGAGTCTTTTGTGGGTATGAATTCATTATACGCTCCCTAAACCCTTTGGGGGCACGTCAAGTTGTAACAATTTCTCTAAACTTCAACAACCTGACAAATGTGGATAACAAAACGCCACATTTTCAAGCCAAGCCACCAAGCCAGGGGGCTGTTGAAATGGTGAGTGCTTATTATTGTGTCTGGCATGAATAAAACCACCAACGGCAACTTGTTACCGTCAACACATTAATCATTACACAAGCATCTATCCGTGCTTGCTAGGTCCAGTACTACGTGTGGTCATACACAAAAGGCATCTATTACATTATCCAACTTCCCTTCTTCACAGTCTGTCTTCGAGGCACCAAGGTCCATAAGAAATGCTACCTTGCTTCAGAAGGCCTGAAGCACTACCATGAAGCCAACGAAGACTGCATTTCCAAGGGAGGAACCCTGGTCGTCCCCAGGAACTCTGACGAAATCAGTGCCCTTCGCGACTATAGTAAGAGGAGTCTGCCAGGTGTCAATGACTTTTGGCTGGGCATAAATGACATGGTCACAGAAGGCAAGTTCCTCGATGTCCACGGATTCGCCGTCTCCTTTCTCAACTGGGACCGTGCCCAGCCTAGTGGCGGCAAGCGGGAAAACTGTGTTCTGTTCTCCCAGTCAGCTCAGGGAAAATGGAGTGATGAGGCTTGTCGAAGTAGCAAGAGGTACATATGTGAGTTTATCATCCCTTAGCAAGCCTCTCCCCAAAATCCCTCCCAAGTAAGACTGGTCATGATAAATAAACTGGTAGTCACCCTAACTAAGCTAAAATTACATTGGTTAAATGCAAGATTGTGGTGTCAGGATTGATCTCTGTAGGTAGATAGAGTCAGACCGTGTTTCCACTGTAGCTCATTGTGGTGTTACCCTGCATCTTGCAAAGGCGGTCAGAAAAGAATGACCCAGACATGGTAAGAAAGGGACTTCTGAAAATGGTCTGCCAAATCCTTTTCCCACTCTCCTTGGCCATCTCAGGTAGATAGACCTGGCCTATTTGAAAAATATAATAGCCGTGTGTTTCTTCAAGACAGGAAAATAAGACTGGGATGCCTGGAAGATTCCCCTTTAAAATTCAGTCGTGATGGAGATACATTTTGAGAAACGTTGTCAGTGGTTGATTTCCCGGTTGTGTGACTATTGTAGCATGCTCTCCATGTTGTAGGGAAAAACTCCAGTTGCCTCTAAATGCTCCCCACCCCAGACACATAGTAGAATCAAGCTGTGTGAAGATTCTGGGGGTCTAACATGGTAGGCTTTCATGATATACTTCTTTTTCTAAGTATGAACATAATAAAAGAGCAGTTGAAAACGCAATGGAGTATACTATCTTTCCAGCAGTATAACAAGATGCCTGACACAGACATTTGTGAAACCAAGTGAGGTTTGCATAGCTTGTAGTCTTAGTGGCTCAAAGACAAAGGTTAAGCAGCCCCTGGGACTTGGCCAATGGTGAGGATGGCAGATCCTTAACAAGAAGAAGTGGTAGCACCTCAAACAGGAGCAGAAAGAGATGGCAAGCAGGGTCTCCTTTCAAAGGAGTGTCCCCAGTCACCTAGACAGACCTAACTCCTTAAGGCGCACGATGCTTTTCATAATTGTCACATCAGGGTCCTTAAGGGGACAGAAACAATCAAATGATCTCAGCTATAGTGTATGATAAACATATAAACCAACACTGTCATTTATTATTCTTATCCAGTATGTATAGCTAGAGGTGTGTTTGGTTTGCTTTTAGCGCTGTCACCAAGAACACACATAGTGCCACATATAATTTGATACACAAGGGCACCAAAAATGTCTCTAGGCAACAAAATTTTCAGCTCCATTACAGCCCTTGGGACCACCATCAAATACACAGTCTATTAGTGGTCAAAAGTGCGAGGATGTGTTTGGTTGATAAGACTGTCCTAAGTCAGAGATTCTAGGTGCTATATAATCCCTAACCTTTCTAGCATGCTGCTTAATTTCATCCACCCTGTTAGCCTAGGTCCTTGCTTTCAGATGCCACAACCCCTAGTGGGGCGTGGATCCTTGTCTGCTGTATCAGATCAGGGATGTCCGAAGTGGTTCTCGTCTAACTCTTCAAATTTCTGCCCACTCAAGACTGCCCCCCAAAGCGAGTCAGCGTATTTGCTGAATTTCTTCTCTCAGCATTCTCTAACAACTTCTACTCAATTAGCAAAGCTAAAGCAGAGTTTCTGTGAGGGCAAAGAAATTAGAGAAAGACAAGGCAGGGCCTGGGGTGCAGTTAGGTGGGTAGAACGCTTGTCTAGCATGCAGGAAGACCTGACCCACAGGAACAGGACTCTTAAACCTATAATCCCAGCACTGGGGAGGTGGAGGCAAAAGGATTAGGAGTCCAAGGTCATGTTTAAAGCCACTCTAGGCTACGTGAGACCCTATTTAGACAACAACAAAAGAAAAATGCCTCTTTCCCTTTACTTACGTATCTTTGCAGTCTCCTTTTATACGTAATAACAATATTTTTTACTTTCTTTACATACATATCCCTTCAATTTTCATTATGTATTTCACTCTATGAGGGGCAATTTGTCATTAGAAGCTGAAAGTGGGACTTAAATAATACTATTTCAGAGTCACACATGTGTGCAATTTTTTATTCAAACAATGCTATTTCCATTAAATTGCTTAACTAGATTTTATAAGAATAACTTCATTGCTTAAAAGTAGCAACATAAATTTAAGGCTTAGGGGAAATGGGTTTTTGCAGAAATAAACAATTCTGAATATATTCTGTCCTTCAAACAAATATTTTTTTCTCTTTGTGAATAATGTCCTGCTCCCAAGAGCTGAATTATATAGGCTTAGAATTAAATTTTAGATTTGTTTTTTCATTGTGCAATAAAGCCCCAAATCTGATCAGTGTGGATGTGTTTATATATTGATTGCATTTATTTAGATTATGATATTTATATCAACTGGACAGAATTTAAGAGGGAAAAGGCTTGGATTTGATCAAACTGGGACAGTGGTGTATTTGGAGAACAATTTCAACTGGCGTTGAAGAGGCACGGTTTTGAGATGGGACATGGGAGATAGGAGTGGGCCCAGGGATCAGGGCAGACATTAAACATATGTAATTGCCATTATATTTGGTTGATCCCAGCCAGCCCCAACGTCATCATTGTCTTCTGAAAGATAACATTAATAGGCAGCAGTAGCTAAGCCGCTAAAGCACTCGCTTCAAGAAGTGAGTTCAGACCTAGGAAGACACACAAAAGGCTGAGTGTGACAGTGTGCATCAACTGTAACCCTGTGCTATGCGATGGAGAACAGAGTCAGGGGTACTCCTGGAACCTGTGGATGAGCTAGCCTGGCCTATATGGCAAAGTTCCAGGCCAGTGAAAGATGTTTGCCTAAGAAATGGGGAAAGATTCCTGAGGAATAACACTCAAGGCTGTCTTCTGACTTCCACGTGTGCAACATGTACACCTGCATCTACACACACACATGCTCAGGCACATGCACACGCATGCAAACACACACACGAGGTGGGGAGGGAGAGAATGAGAGGAGGGAGGGAGTTAAGGAGGGAGAGAGAAATGAATTGAGCAAACATGAATGAACAACACATTCCCATCACATCCCAGGTTCTGTGCTAAATTTGACACAATTCTCAATTTTTATCAGAACAACACTGGGAAGTAGATTTATTTTATTATATGGAAGAAAAACACAATGAGAGAGGTGACGGCTGTCCCAACTCACATGCCCAGAAGTAGTGGCCAACTCCCCACATCCTCAGCAATCAGGGAGGCTGTGACTTGGTAAACTCTGTCCCAACAGATGATGGGGTAGATTCCCATTTATGGCTCAGAATCCTCATTGAGCGTCATAATCCGGGCAAGCAGGTGAGAAGACATTCACTCTGAAGCTGCTGTCCTTGATGTCTTTGCAAGGCCTGGGTTAAGGATTCCAGGACCACATGTAGATGGTTGAGTTTGGATCCCTCCCCATCCACCGCCCAAGATTCTATCAGATAGGGTCATCCTTCCAAGGAGCAAGACTGCAAAGTAGCAGCAGTAGCAACTAGAAACCACAGCCCAACAGTGCCCCCAGCAGCTGGAGGAGTTACCCTCCCCATCAGAACCACCATTCACGTAAAGCGAGATCATGGACTATTATGCTGTGCGTGGAAAGAACGTCATGACGAATCAGAAGAGAGCAGAGGTAGTGGCTCTTAAGGGTTTAGAAAGACTCATAAAGGTAAAGGATGGTGCACATTCGAAGACAAGGGTGTGGGCATCTCGAGAGAAAGTTACACTATGTCACAGTGGCTGTGTATGTTAATCTGCAACTTCCTAAGTTATGGTCCCCAAATGATTTATAATAAGACTAAAGAATAATGAAAACATAAAATTTAAGTAAAGTTCGAAAGTTAAATAAACATGTGTGAGCTGATTTCTCTCTCTCTCTCTCTCTCTCTCTGTGTGTGTGTGTGTGTGTGTGTGTGTGTGTGTGTGTGTGTATGTGTGTGTGAGAATGTTCATGTGTGCCTAAGCATGCAAATGACCATGGAGGTAAGAGTTCACCAGGTGAGCTTCCTTGGGTACTATTCCAGTGCCTACTGGTTTTATTTTTTTTTCCACTTAAAATAAGGTATTCCGCTTGCTAGAGCAGCCTGGGTGACTAGCAAGCCTCGGGCATCTGCCTTTTTCTGCTTCTGTTGGGATAACAAACTGTGTTTCTGCTCTGATTTCTTTTAAAATGGGTTCCTGGGATCAAAAATGTAAAACAAACACTTTACAAGCTGAAATATCTCCCCAGGCTGATTTATTTTTCTTCTCTTAAAAATTATTTTAAATGAAATATAAGCTGGTTTTATAAGGTAGACTATTTAGGTTTAGGGATGAGGGGTGTGTATTAAAATTGATCAAACTCAAGGCTACAAAAGGGCTGGCCCTAGGTTAGCACAGCTCATTGCTGGTGATGTCCTTCCGAAAACAGACTACCTGGGTTTTATCGCCTGTGTTGCAGTTACTTGGCTCTTAGCCAGGAAAGAAGCTGGATTCCAAGGTGAGGGGTTTCTTTTCCTACTTATGTTCCCTTGATTTTCTATCTTTCTATCCAGCCTCTGAAGAAATAGACGAGTGGTTCCCGACCTTCCTAATGCTGGGTTCTTCATGTTGTGGTGACCTCAGCCATAAAATTATTTTCATTGCTACTTCATAGCTATAATTTTGCTACTGTTTTGAATTGTAATGTAATATCTGATATGCAGGATAGTTAATATGCAACCCTCAGTTGTGACCCAGAAGTTGAGAACCACTGGAAGAGACAAAGGAAACGGCAAAAGGCCAAGAGGCAAATTAAGAGATTAACTGACTTGTACATTCTCACGACACTACTATTTAACCAAAAAAAAAAAAAAAAAAAAGTAAAAATAACCACCGAAGGTCAAGCTGATGTTCATGGTCCGTGCTGCAGCCTGAACCCGTGTCAGGGACCCTGTCAATGTGAGTGGCCTGTGCTGCCACCTGCGGCCATGGTGATGTCCATGGTCTGGTCTGCCTCCAAGGGCCTTGAGGGTCTGTGGTCCCACTACAGCTGGGGGCCATGTCTGTGGTCTGTGCTGTCGCCAGAAACCATGTGGAGGTCCATGATCCGTGCTCCCACTGACTGTGAAGACCAAGTAGGCTAACTTTTGTTGTAATATCAATGCCTGCAGATACACAATTGAGAGAAAGAGACAAGGAAGGCTTCTGTGACAACGCCTCTCCCCCAGAAGAAGGTGGCAGTCTAGACAGGAAGCCATCAAAGTGAACTCTCAAGGAGTGTGGTGGGGATGTTGAAGTGTAGCTGTTCACAGTTGATGGCTGTGGCGTGGGTACAGGAGGGAAGGATTCAAATCTATTTAAAGGGCAGGCCACTGAAAGTTTGACCATGCTCCAGTGAGTATATAGATAACACAAGTTAGACTTTCCTCCCTTATTTTTAGTTTTTGCTTTTGTGGGGAGGGGAAACAAGGGTGGGAGTAGACATTGAAGGACTGGGAAATGAGTGAGATCAGGGTACATGATGTGCAATTCCCAGAGAATCAATAAAAATGTTACGTTGAGATAAAATAAAGCCACGTGGTCAGGGGCTGAAGGAGGAGGGCTGATGGGGAGGTTGTGGCTGGTGAGTTCTAGGCCAGCCCGATGTGGGTGTGTGGGGGTTCTGCTGTGGGTGAGCCAGTGGGAGAGCAACTGTGTGGAATGTTACCAGTCTGCACAGAGGAGGTAAAGCAACTCCATAGCCAGTAAGCAGTCTGATGAGCATGGCATTTACTCAGGGAGGGATGAGAGTGCAATTCCAAAATGTGCCCAGCAGGGAGAGACCTGGCACATTTGGGGGTTGGTTGGTTGATAGGCAGGTTAGTTGTTTTTCATGAATAAAGACTCATGTAGACCAGGCTGATCTCAAACTCCCCATGAAACTAAGGATGATCTTGAACTTATGACCCTCCTGCCTTTACCTCTGGGCTGCTGAGAATACAGATTTGTGCCATCTCACACACGCTGGGCAAGCACCCTACCACCTGAGCTATAGCTCCACATCAAAAACTTGAAAATCTGACAACATTTGGGGTATGTCACCTGCAATCAAAATAATTCTGAAGAGGCCAGAAAGATGACTCAGTGGCTAAGAGAACAATTTACTCTTGCAGAGGATCTAAATTTGGTTCCCATCAGGTGACTCACAACCACCTATAACTCCAGCTCCTGGGAGTCTGAGGCCCTCTTCTGGCCTCCAAGGGTACATTCAGTCATGTGTACATTGCCATACACAGATACACACATACATATAATTAAAAATAAACAAATAATAATAATAATAATTCAGGAGCGGGGCTATAGCAAGGTTGGTAGTGTTGTCTAGCAAAGTAGGAAGTCCTGGGTTTAAACACCAACACTGCATTAACTGGGCATGCAATCCCAGCACTCCAGAGAGTGACGCAGGAGGATCAGAAGTTCAAGTCCACCTGTGGCTACTTAGTCAGTGTGAGGTGAACCTAGGAGAGATGAGTCCTAAGTGTAGTTGATTAGTGGAAACTGTGACATTTTCTGCCAACCTCTGTTGCATAGAAGCGAGGGTGTGGAAATGGGGCATGGGGAATGGCAGAGGGCTTTGCTGTGCTGCAGGGTTGTTTCTGGGTGCAACTGCAAGGTACCTGCCTCAGATTTGATCATTTGTGTCCATAGACATCGCCATGGGTTGAGATGCATGGGTTGCATTATAGGGGCATAGGCTAGAGGAGAAGTGAAGAAGGAAAGGGGAGGGGAGGGGAGGCATTGATACACACTGGTGCTGGAGACTCCCTCCTGATGGAGGTGAGAAATCGGAGGATCCTCAGCTGTGGTCTTTATCATTACTTATGTGAAACCCCCAAGAAGTCCTAAGTGGAGGAAGAGGGTGAGAAGGGAGAGTCAAAAGACAACTAGGGATTGCGGATAAATTTTATATCAGGAAAGACAGAGGAACAAACAGGATCAAGGGCCTAGCAGCCTGCTATGCCACAACAGGGGAGGCAGGAGAAGTTGGATTAGAAAAATATGTAAGGAGTCAGGAGCAGAAAGTCCGCAGACCCAAAAGCAGGTGTAGGGAAAGGCTAATGGACTGACCAGCAGAGCCGGCTGCCAATACGTTATTGTATCCCTAAGGCACCCTCTTTAGCATCCCTGATCTGGCAACTTTGGTCCTTCGTGGGGTGGCTGAGGATAAGCTCTTAGCTTCCGTTTCTGCTCCCATGCCTGCTGTCTGCTGCCACACCTCCCTCCCGTGATGAACTCTTATCCCTATGGAACCATCTTAGTTACTTGTTACTATTCTATTGCTGTAAAGAGACACCATGACCAAGGCAAGTTATAAAAGAAAGCATTTAAGTGGGGCTTGCTTACAGTTTCAGAGGGTGGTCTTGATCGTCATGATGGAGAGTATGATGGCAGGCAGGCAGGCAAGCAGGCATGGTGTTGGGACAGTAGCTGAGAGTTTACCTTCAATCTGCAAAATGGATGCAGAGAGTGGCCATTGCAGGGAGCTGTGGAAGTGAACTCTGGATTGCGTTGGAGAGCCCAAGATACTGACGATGCTATAGCTGTGCTCCCTTTTGCAATGATGATGTGTATTCTGTGCCATGGTATGTTGGAAGTACATAATTTGCTTTCTGGTTTTACAGACAGGTATAGTTAAGTGATTGCCTTGAGTCTCAGAAGAGGCTGTGAAGGACGCTGGGGACTTTTGAAGCTGAACTGAATGTATTTTGCATTATGACAGTCTATAAGCCTATGGAGGCTAGGGAGTAGAATGTGGTTATTTGAATATGAATGGCCCCCATAAGCTCATATTTTGAATGTTGAAGTCCCAGTTGGTGGATTGTTAGGAAGGATTAGGTGGCATGGCTTTGTTGGAGGTGAGGCCTTGTTGGAGGAGGTGTGGTCTTCTTGGAGGAACTACTCTTATTGGAGGAGGTGTGGTCTTGTTGGAGGAGGTATGTATCACTGTGAGTTAGTCCCCATCTCACTTCCTCTCTGCCCCTCTGCCTGAAAATCAGGGTGTAAGCTCTTAGTTACTGCTCCAGTGCCATGCCTACCTGATTGGGGTCATGATCCCCTCCATGATGATCATGGACTAACCCTCTGAAACTATAAGCAAACCCCCAGTTAAATGACTTCTTTTATAAGTTACCTTTATCATGGTATCATTTCACAGCAATAAAAAAGTAATTAAGACAAGCCATAAGTCAAATACTCTTTGTCTCCTATATGCTTCCTTGGTCATGACATTTTATTACAGCAAAATAAAATTAACCACCCAGATACCAGAATGGACATTAACATACCTGAAGAACATACTTCTGCAAACAATGCTAGGTAGAATACCAAGATTTTAGCTCAGTATTATCACAGAGACTTGGTCAGGGCTGTAAGCCATCTACATCTGACTTATGTGTATCTGACACTCTATCTTACAATGGCAAGACACAGCCTTCTCTTGTTCACAGAAAACCTTCCTAGGCAGCCACACCTTAGGACACAAAGCTAGATTAAAATGTTGGCAGCACACAATTCCTCTTCTCTTGTCACAGGGGAGTCTAGAAGTGAGTAGGGGAAGGAAAACTGGAAAATTCATGTAGATGTGAGACTTGAAAACACAAGCAATGAGTCAAAGAAGAATTCATAACTGAAGTTCAGCAACACATAGGGATGCAAAACAAAACCATCTAACAGAGCAAAGACAATGTATGGGCCGAGTAGAGAGTCATGAAAACACCAGGATATTGAAGATACATAGCATCACAATAAAGTTATTGATGAACACCATGAAGACAGAACAAACTAAAATTTCAGGACTCTAACATTTAGAATGAGATGCTAACCTTAATAACATAACCACAGAATGCTTAAAGCAAAAACTTCTAGAAATGAAATAAAGATAGCCCACCCCCCAGCTACCGCTCGAGATACCAATTTTACTGTCAGTGATTGATAGAACAGGTAAACAATCTGCAGGAATAGAAAGCTAACCACCACTGTCAATCAACTGACTCCAAGTGACATTTATAGAAGTGTTCATTTGACAAATACATTTTCTCTTCAAGAGCACAGGAACCATCCACAAATGAACCATAAAAAACTTTAGTACACTTTTAAAATATTAAAATCATTTAAAGTATATTCTCTGACCACAGTGTTATTAAACTAAAAAGTAATAACAGAATAATTGTTATAAAATTTCTAAATATTTGAAAATTAAATGACATATTTCTCCATAAACAACAAGTATTACAGAAAGTTCAGGAGAAATTAGAAAATATTTTTTAAAAAACTAAAATGAAAATTCAGCATATCAAAATTCATGAGATGAGATGAAGCAGTATTTAGAGAGAAAATTTATGGCATTAAATACTTAGGTTAGAAAGCTAAGAAGGGAGACCAGGCAGATGGCTTCAGCAGTTAAGAGTGCTTGCTACTCTTGCAGGGCACCTAGGTTTGATTCCCAGCACCCACACATAGTGGCTCACAATTGTCTGTAACTCCAGTTCTAGGGGATCTGACACCCCCGTCTGGTCTCCATGGGCACTGCATACAAGTGGTGCATAAACAGACAAGCAGGCACACACACACACAGTGTCAAGATGAGCATGGTGGCTTATACCTATAATCCCATAGGAGAATTACAAGGTGAAAGCCAGTCTGTGCTGCATACTGCTTCCTGGGATATTCTGTTCTGCAGAGTGAAGCGAGAACAGAGAAAAATATTGATTTTTCTTCATTACATTACAAAAAGTCAAAAGTAGGCAATTGTTAGCATTGTTTCATCATCTTTAATTAGAAGTCTGAAACAGAGAAAGCAAACTACAAATGGTGCAAAGCTTTGAAACTTCAAAGCTTCCCCCCAGTGACACACCTCCTCAAAGGCACACCTTCTGATCCTGCCCAGACAGTTCTACCAACTGGGAACCAGGTAATCAAATACATGGGAGTCATTCACATGAAACCACCACACTGTTTGAAAGATAGATGTCCTCCATTGTGGTGATATTTTGTTTGTGATCTAAAAAATAAAGCTTGCCTGAAGATCAGAGTGCAGAGCTAGCCACTAGTTAACCATAGAGGTCAGGCAGTCGTGGTATACATCTTTAATCCCAGCACTTGGGATGCAGAGGCAGACAGATCTCTGTGAGTTCAAGGCCACCCTGGGATACACTAAATTAATCCAGTCTCAAAGAGAAAGAGAGCCAGGCAATGGTGTCTTGTAGGAATTCATCCCTCCAATAGCTTTTGAGGTACTGGTCTTAGGGTGTGGCCTGAAGTGCTATGTGGGGACTGATAATCTGGAGGAAGAAGCATGCTCACTCTCTTGCTTTGGCTCTTGCTAGGCATGAGAGGAGACAAAAATGGTGGACAGGCAGTATGGGATCAGTAATGGCTTCAGCCTTTTCTGTAGTGTATAAGTTGTTACCCTTAATATACTGTTTTTTATTACCTTTGTGAGTTTATATATTATCTGGTGCCCCAATGAATCCATGATGCTGAGATTAAGAGTTTCATGTTCTACTGTGGGATTACCTCAAGGCCTCCCACACTGATTAAAGTGGCTAGCCTGAATATGTATGCTGGGTCTTGGGCCTACTGGAAAGGTCTCTCTCATGCTTCCACATGGAATAAATGGGAGCTGTCATTCAGGAATAAAGTCAGATTGAGACTGCTTGAGGCTACCAGATATTCTTCAAGGTATAGGGAGACAACAGGAAGGGGGCTTGAGAGATGGCTCAGAGGTTAATAGCACTGACCACTCTTTCAGAGGTCATGAGTTCAGTTCCAAGTAACCACATGATGGCTCAGACCAGGTTTGTCATACTTAGAGTTATGTTAGTCAGATTGAACTGTATAATATGGCATTTAAATGTTTTAATAACTCAAGATTCTGTTGACTTGAGACATGATTGTTTCTGGCAGCACTGATCTGTTCCCAAGAGAATGTTGGGCACCAAAGACACTCCACATAAAGCTTGTTTCCTTCTTGTCAAAATTGAACTTTTGGACAAAGAACTGCTTTGCCTCAACTGCTAACAGTACACACTCTGTCCAGTCTAGATAAGTAGGATACAAGCAAAAGTGATTGCTGAACCTTGCCAAGACAGAGTATTTATCCTAGGGATGCTCAATTGTACAAGAACATGTGCTCACCTATGTTCATAGCAGCATTGTTTGCCATAGCCAGAACCTGGAAACAACCTAAATGCCCCTCCACCAAAAAATGGATAAAGAAAATGTGATACATTTACACAATGGAGTGCTATACAGCAGAAAAAAAATAACAACACCTTGAATTTTGCAGGCAAATGGATAGAGCTAGAAAACATCATTTTGAGTGAGGTAACCCAGACACAGAAACACAATTATCACATGTACTTACTCATAAGTGGTTTTTAAATATAAAGCAAAGAAAACCAGCTCACAAATCACAGTCCCAGAAAACCTAGACAACAATGAGAACACTAAGAGAGACATACATAGATCTAATCTACATGGGAAGTAAAAAAAGACAAGATCTCCTGAGTAAATTGGGAGCATGGGGACCTTGGGAGAGGGTTGAAGGGGAGGGGAGAGACAGGGAGGAGGGCAGAGGAAAATGTAGAGCTCAATAAAAATAAAAAAGAAAGAAATGTAAATGTTTACTGAAGAAACAAGAATCTTTGGAAAATTTTAAATGTAAAACATTGCATTACTTTAAAAATAATGTGGAAATTGTTGTCGGGGTTTCTGTCTGCCTAATTCCCCAGCCATTTAGTTCCAGAGAAAATCACAGAGAGTCTACATTAGATATAAACTGGTTGGCCCATTAGCTCAGGCTTCTTATTAACTCTTATAACTTATATTAACCCATTATTCTTATCTATGTTAACCACATGGCTTAATACCTTTTTCAGCAGTGCATATCACATCCTGCTTCTTCAGTGTCTGGACAGGACTGGGGAAAGACCTTCCTTCTTCCCAGAATACTCCTGTTCTCATTGACCCACCTTTACTTCCTGTCTGGTTGTCCCGCCTATACTTCCTGCCTGGCTACTGGCCAATCAGCGTTCATTTAAAACATGATTGACAGAATATAGACAATTGTCCCGCACCACTTACCCTCTTTTTTTTTTTAATAACAAGAACATCCATAGTTCATTTTTTGGGAATGTGGGTGTAGTTTTCCAGGCTACTTCCTGCTGGTTGGGAGCACTGATAATCTTATGGGGACCTAAAGAAAATTCAGAATTATGATTAAGTCCTGACTGGAGTATCTTGTGAGTCTTGATCATCTCAGGCAGCATCTTGAATCTGTTCTGGATGTAGAACTCAGACATCCGGGCCATCTGTTCCTACTGGAGATTTCTCAGGTGGTCTTCCTTGATCAAACCTGATTTTTCTTAACTCAGAATGAATCCACAGCCTCTCATTTCCTGTGGAAACAAAAGCAAAGCCTCTTCTCCAAAGTAACATATCTTTTGCTTCAATTTCAAAGTCAAGGTATTTTCAAAATACCTATCTTTGATTAATTTAGCAGCATTTATAAACAAATATCTTTTAGCAGCTGTTGCTCTTTCCTCAGCATCCAAACAATTCAAAGAGAGCATAATAACATACAGTATCCAGATTCTCTGTGTATTTTCCATCTTTATGTGGCTTTACTTTAACCTCTATTTCTTTATTTTTACTTTTAATTTTTGGCTTTTTGAGACAGGTTCACTGTGTATCTTTGGAATTCACTCTATAGACCAGGCTGTCCTTGAACTCAGAGATCCACCTGCCTCTGCCTCCCAAGTGCTGGGATTAAAGGTGTGTGCCACAACACCTTGAACTCACAGAGGTCTCTCTGCTTCTGACTCCCAAGCATTGGGATTAAAGGTGTGAACCACCACACCTTGAACTTGTAGAGGTCCGTCTACCTCTGCCTCCCAAGTGTTGGGATTAAAGGTGTGTACCACCACACATAACTACTCTCTTTTTCTTTTTTCCTCCCAAGCCTATAAAAATTTTAAACACAGTAAACCATTTAGAGATCTATTTTTTCTTTGAATATATCTTTACTGTATATCTCTCTTTCTCAGACCACATGAGTCTTTAATTTGCTAAGCAATATGGGTAGGATTAAAACCATGGCTTTGACAGCTGGATCCAGCCCATTCCTTAGCTTTGTGAGATTCCAGCCTCATGGCGGAGGTACTGGCTAAAGCCATGTTTATTGCCACAACTCTATAGCATTTCAAGGTCCCTGACAGCAAGCAAACTAACTGCAGCTGTGTGCTCACAAACCACACTCAAATGCTCTGTAGTCTGACCGCCTGCCTGAAAGAGTCAGAGTTTGCTCTGGCAAGATGGCCCAGAAAGCTGGCATTTTAAAACAGCGTGACTTTTTTCCTGCTACAACCGAAAGCCAAAAAGCATGCAGTCAGCTTTTCATCAACACCATTTAAGTGTTTTGTGGCAGGGCCTCTTAAAGAACTGCATGGAAATAGTCACTATGCTCTTAAAAAGATGTCCAGCATCATTATTCATGAAGGAAACACAAATCAACCTGCAATGAGAAAACAAGACACACTAGTATTGTTAACACTTGGAGGCTGAGACAGAAAAATCCCAATTGGGATTCCATAGGTAAATTCTGACAGATAATTAAAACTCAGCAAATTAGAAAGTAGTATTTATTTCACATCCACATATTAGTGAAAAATCAGTAATTCCACTCCTAAAAAATTGAATATGTACATTCACGCAAAATCTTACAGTACACAAGTGTTCATAAAGGTGTTGTTCACAAAAACTAAAATGTAGAAATAGCCAAATACTCGTTGTCTGATGAGAATAAATACAGTAAGATGAATCTAGAAAGAAAGAAAGAAAGAAAGCTGAGCATAAGCCAGAGAAAGTAATACAGGGAGCAGTGTGATCCATGGTTTCTGCTCCAGTTCATTAAATTCCTGCTCTGAATTCTCTAAAGGTTGGACTGTTACTAAGAATCATACACTGAAATAAACCTTCTCCTCCGTGAATCTGCTTTTTGTTCTGGTGTTTATCCTAACAACAGAAAAGCAAAATAGGACTCATCTCCAGACATCCCTCTTTGCTCTTGAAGAAATAACTGAATAGAAAGATCCCTATGATTTATCAGGTCAAGAAACCAAGATATAAATAGAAACACAAATAGAAATGCTTTACTTCCAAATTCCCCAAGTACATGGGGAGCAATTGGGGGCTAGAATCTCATTTTGGAGACTGGACTATCACACCAAGTTCAAAGTCAACAAGGTCAGACACTTGTCAGAAGAGCTAGAATCTGCCCTACTTGTGAGATTGCAGAGAAGAACAAACATTTAGCTCCTACTTCTTCATCTACCAGCAAGAACAGATCACATAAATAAGATTTAGCTTGACAATGTATGAACACTCAAGAAATGTCACCTGTGATGGCTTTTCCTGGTTGTCAACTTCAAGCTGGAAAGAGGGAACTTCAATTTAACAATTAATTTCATCAGATTGGTCTGTAAGCATGTTCATGGAGCACCTTATTGATTGCTAATTAATGAAGAAGGGTCTAGCCCTCTATGGGCAGTACCATTCCTAGGCAGGTGGGTCTAGGATATATAAGAAAAGTGCTGAATACAAGTCAAAGAGAGAAAGATAGTAAGCTTGTTTCTCCATGGCCTCTGATTCAGTTCTTATCTCCAAGTGCTTCCCTTGATAATGATAATGACCTGGAAGCATAACCCAAATAAACCATCCTATCCTCAAGGTGCTTTTGGTCATGGTGTTCATCACAATAACAGAAAGTAAACCAGAGTAGTATCTTGCATCTTGTGTGTGTGTGTGTATGTGTGTGGTGTATGCTATAAAACCAATCTATCACACTATGGAACACTTTGAAGAACAACAGCAACAACAACAAAAAAACAACACATTGCAGATTGTCCTTCATTTTGGTCTCTTTTGTTCATTTATCCAATTTGCATTTGTTTTGTTATTACCTTTTCTGTCTTCTGGACAATACTTGACAATTGTTCTTATGGTATATTGCTGCAGGAAGGTTTACAGCTAGTAACTACCCACCTACTGAGGCATGGCCTCATAGACTATTTACTCAGATGCAGAAGCACGTCCAGCCCCTTCTCCCATCCCCCTGGTTCCCGCTTGTTCGGAGTGTTTTGGATCTCATCTCCATCCACTGTTCAAGCATAGAATCCTGGTTTTTAAGCTTTTGCCCTAAAAATAACTGTCCATCTCTCAGTTCTGAGCCTGTGTGAGATTTCTTTTAAGCACCCAATATCTTTCCCATCACTTGGCGCCCACATGGAATTATGCTCCACACCTCTCGGGCAGATTGCCGAGCCGCTTCATGGCCGGAATCCTCTCAAAATCACCACCACAACAGGGTGCTGCCACAGTGGCGTTTGCAGTGCTTGAGCAGCAGCAGAAGCACAAGTTGCTATGCTGTTTTCCAACCACTTCTTTGTCACGGGATGGCAGGCTGGTTTGTGGCTTCTGGGCTTCTGTTCTCTGTGCCTGGACTCTGGGTTTACTTGCTCCGTGTATGGAATTGATTTGATTACATCTAATCTCTTAAGCGATTCATTTTTCCCCAGTTTTTTTTTAAACAAGTGCCAAGGCGGATTTTAACACAGGACCTGTCCTGTCACCATTGCATTGATTGTAGTTGTGACTCAGAAACAGCACCATCTGCTGGTTAACAGGTAAAATGGCAGATTTCTTTTCTAATGGGACTTTTGTTGTGTTTTTCGCTACCACAATGGAAAGCATTACACGAGGCCTATGTGACTATGGAGGTAACCTCAATTCACTGGTTATTAGGCTTCAGTTTTCTTCTCCATATTATATCATTAAGGAAGAATATGGCACTAGTTGACAGGATTAATATAATTGAAAATCAGAGATTATCTGAACAAGTGGATACCATAATAGGCAAAATTGACTCCATATCTAAGGCTATTAGGAAGTTACCTGAAAGGGTTCATACTGCTGAATTTGATGTTCAAAAGTTATCACAAAGTTTTGATAAGACAACATACAGAATGTACCTCCAGGATGGCAATCTACACGATATCCAAGAAAAGTTCAAGGAGGAGATGTTATCTTTGAAGGGAAACATTAAAACCTTGGAATCACAGATGTAGAATGGGAACCAGAAAATTGATACCTTAGGGAAATCACTAGAAACATATGCAGGTCAGGAGATTCAGGCTTTACGAGAGACAATGATAAAAAGATTTGAAATGACTGAGGAAATTATTGGAGCTGGTGAACAGGGTAAGAAGGCACAAGGACAATATACAACATCACCACTGGCTTTAAGAACCGGTTTACCCAGGGTTTTAGTGTCATACCCTGTAATTTACTCTGACAAAGCATCAACTTCTAAAGGCTCAAAGGGAACCAAAGAAGGTAGATGGACTCCAATAGGAATGAATGATCTAAAAGAAATTAAGCAAGCTGTTGTTACTTATGGCTTGCACTCTGCATTTGTTAAGGAAATGATAAGGACTTGGGCTTCTAATGTCAGAGCTAACCCCCATGATTTCTATCAGTATCAGCAGTATTGGATGATGGACCTTCCTTGATGTTTGGAATTTATTTCAGAGAAGAATCCAAACATATGGAACAGCAAGGAAGAGCAAAAGGTGTGGAGGTTTCCCAGAATCAAATTCTTGGTGTAAGAGCATATGCTGATCCACATGTCCAAGCTCTTTATGATGAAGAAGTATTGTCCCTATGCCACAAAGCAGCCTTGAATGCTTGGGATAGGATACAAGAACTAAGGGAGAAGGATCAAGTCGTATACCAGGGATAGGCAGGAACAGAGAGAATCCTTTACTGACTTTTTGCAAAGATTAATTAAGGCTCTGGAAATAGGAGTAACAGACCCAGAAGCTAGATGAATAATACTTGGATCTCTGGCTTCTGAAAATGCAAACTTAGAAAGCAAAAAGATAATTGGGCATTTAAGGTCTAGATCAGCACTTATGGATGAATGGATTCAGCATATGATGAATGTTGAGGCGTTTGACTATAATGATGAATCTTGGGTAAGGGAAGCGATCTCCAAAGCAATGAGGAGACATCAAACTGCCAAATGTTTTAATTGTGGTAAATTAGGACATCTGAAAAGGGATTGCAGGCAAGGGATTTCTAGGAATAACATTTCATCTGGGAATGGCAAAAATAGGAGACCTCAGCCTTCAGGTATATGTAGAACGTGTGGTAAAGGACGACATTGGACCAATGAATGCAGATCAACAACAGATAGTCAAGGCAACCTGATATATCGGGAAACTCCTTGAGGGCCCTCTTGTAGGTCCCCAAGCCAAAAGTGGCCCAGCCATTCCCAGTAACTGTGGAGGACATGTCACACCAGGAAAATTAAAAAATCTAGAACCTTCTTGCAAGACCATAATGTTCTAAATGATGGCTCAAATTTGGAGAATAAGTCAGAAATTCAAATAGGAAATAAGAAGCATATATTTTGACAAACTTCTATAAATGATCAGAGACCAAAGCTGAGAGTGCCTATAAATGAAATTGTAATTGTTGGCTTGATAGACGCAGGAATGGATATGAGTATCATTACTCCAGAATCATGGCATCCAAACTGGCCTCTTCAAGAGGCAGATGTTCAATTACTAGGAATTAGAACCATGTCTAGAGTTAAACAAAGCACAAGATGGGTTGACTGTATTGGGCCAGAAGGTCAAAGAGGAAAGCTGAGGCCATATGTAGCTGATATTGCAATAAATT
The DNA here is from genome assembly GCA_004026605.1 of Ondatra zibethicus. Taxonomy (NCBI): domain Eukaryota; kingdom Metazoa; phylum Chordata; class Mammalia; order Rodentia; family Cricetidae; genus Ondatra; species Ondatra zibethicus. The sequence goes on from PVIU01009281.1 coordinate 58,100, forward strand.
TATGGGGCTGTGACCTGCTACAGCAATGGAATACCCAGATTAACATCCCTGCAGTCCCAGGAACTCATAATTCTGGGAAGGATGTAATAAGATACTATGAACAAAGGTCACCAGCTATTCAGGCTGTATAAGAACATAAAGCAACTAACAAACCTTTAGAGGTACCAATAGTCCTACCTTTAAAATGGCTAACTGTGAAGCCAATATAGGTTAAGCAATGGCCTCTAGCTGGAGATAAATTGCAGGCTTCAGAACAATTGGTACAGGAGCAATTAGATGCTCGACATATTGAGGAATCAAACTAGCCCTTGGAATTCTCCTGTGTTGTTTTAAAAAAGAAATCTGGTAAATGGAGAATGTTGACAGATCTAAGAGCTGTCAACAAGGTAATTCAACCTATGGCCCCTCTACAGTCTGGAATTCCTCTGCCTTCTCGATTACCAAAAGGGTGTCCTCTTATAGTTATTGATTTGAAAGATTGCTTCTTCACTAAACCTTTACAAGAAAAGGATAGAGAAAAATTTGCCTTCACAATGCCTGCTTATAATAATTCTCAGTGGATTATCCTCCCATAGGGAATGCTCAATAGCCTCACCCTGTGTCAATACTTTGTAAGTCAGCCATTGGAAATAATTCGTAAGCAATTTCCTAAGTCTATAATTTACCACTACATGGATGACATATTGCTATCTGATTCAAAAATAGATACTTTAGAACAAATGTTTGAAGAAGTAAAGATAGTTTTACCTAAATGGGGATTACAGATTGCTCCTGAAAATATATAGAGAGGAGATTCTGTCAATTACCTAGGTTATAAAATAGGTTTACAGAAAATTAGGAAACAAAAGGCACAAATTAGGAGAGACCAATTACAAACTCTTAATGACTTTCAAAGATTGTTAGGAGACATTTCCAGTCTATGACTGGCTGTTGGGATAACACCTGATCATTTAAACAAAACTTTAGATGGTGATAAAGACTTAAATAGGCCCAGAGAATTAACAGCTGAAGCATAAAAGGAACTGAAAATGGTTGAGGAAAAATTACAAGAGGCACATGTGGATAGGGTGAATCCAAATCTTAGTTGTATTCTAGTCATATTGCCTTTCAGAATTTCTCCTACGGGAATTTTAATGCAGAGGGAAGAGACTATTTTAGAATGGATCTTTTTTTAACACATAAACCAAGTAAAAAATTAAAAACTTATGTGGAAAAAGTCTCTGAATTAATTACAAAAGGTAAATTGAGACTTCATCAACTAGCAGGTATAGACCCAGCAGAAACATTTTAAATGCCATATTCTGTAGTCTTTGAAAGATTTGAAGAATCCCTATCCATCTGAACTACATCGCTGTACATCTAGAAAATCTAACTAACATGATTACAAGCTTGACTATTATAGATGATTATCTATTAACCTATATTTTTAATTATACATTACATTTTTAAATGAACTGCACAAACACAATACCTTAATCAAGAGCTGAAATATACATATAACAGAATTAACTTTAAATTTGTATCAATAAACCAATATACATGACAATGCAAATCTCTATAGCATATCCCCCTTTAAATGTAAACAAACATTTATAAACAATATTTGTGAATATGGGCATAGTTCTATCCAAACTGCTTCCTGCTGTTTATTGGGTGGGTGAAGTAATTTTTTGAGGGGTGTTTTCAAGGTGACCTTTCAGGGGATCTTGGTCCATCAAACCACATTAGTCTGGAATGATTCCATAGGTTCTTATCTTCTGTGGAAACAAAAGAAGAACCTTCTGTATGCCATAAATACCATTGGTTGATAAGGAAACTGGCTTGGGCCTGCGCAGGGAATAGAGGTAGGCAGGGAAAACTAAACATAATGCTGGGAAGAAGAAGGCAGAGTCAGAGAGAATTCATGGAGCTACTGCTGAGGACAGATGCTCGGAACTTTACCCGGTAATCCACAGCCACACGACGATACACAGATTACTAGAAATGGGTTAAATTAAGATGTAAGACTTAACCAGAAATATACTTAAGCTATTGGTCAAACAGTATTGCAAATAATATAGTTTGTGTGTGATTATTTTGGGTCTAAGCTAGCCGGGTGGCCAGGAACCAACAAGTAGCCTTCTCCAATAGGGCTAAGGAAGCTAAAATCCCCCTCCTCCCAGTGGTCTGTTGAAACTGTCTCACAGCAAAATCCACAGATCTTTTGGCTTTTGTTTCATGGTTTTCTATAAATAAGACAGGTGGCAGGGAGAGAAATTAGCTCCTTTCTCTTCGTAGTTTGCATAACTGTAAACAAATACATTTTCCATTATATATTTCTGTTTCCTAATTTCTTCTGGAATACAAGAAAACTAAAACATTGGGTTATCTCGTCTAATTGAGATAGGATCTCACTATGTAGCCCCTGACTAACCTGGTACTTACTATGTAGGCCAAGCTATCCTCAAACTTACAGAGATCAGGGATTAAAGGTGTAGCCACTGAGCCCTGCCATTATCCTTTCTGTTTGTTTTGGTTTTGGCTTTGGTCTCAGATAGCCCTCCCCACACCCTTATTGTGTGTTTCAGTTCATACACACAAATGCATATTTCTGAGGCAGGAAAACAGGAGATCAACATACGAAACACAGTGGCAAAGGAAAGACTGGGAGCCCTTAAATTACCTGAGCTCCATTTACTCAAAAGAACATGCTCAGAAAAGCTGTGTGAGCTTGGAAGAGGTGGCAGCTTTGTTAATGGTCCATGAAAGTTTACTTCAGACCTTGCCTCAGTCCTTTTCCCTTTATTGCTCTTTTGGAGGCCATAGATTGAGGCCTGGCACACCTCCAGGCTCCTCTGAATCCTGCTGTTAATAAATGACCCCCTTTCCTGTAATAAATATGTGCTTTTGTACAATTTATTATGAAAAGGTACAGTGACATGGAAACTCCAGACTCAGATCTGCACCTGTAACATTCCTAAGTAAGGTCACAGTGACTAGGAGTTTACCCTAACAATCATGTTTATATTATTATTACTGTTATTATTATTATTATTATTATTATTATTAGCCCAGGGTGACCTGGAACTCATTGTGAATCTGGGTCTAGCTGGAAACTTGCAACAGTCCTTATGCTTCTGTCTCCCAGGTACTGAAATTACAGGCGAGAGCCATCTGTTTAAGCATCAATATTCTTTTTTACTAGTCAGAAGAGTCAGGAAACTTCCCAGATCTCATCTTCACCAAAACACCAAGTTTGTCTTCATAAGGACTCATGATTTAAGTTAAGTCAGGTCTGCAGAGTGTTTGGGGGGGAGGTTGTGTCGATATCACTGACTTCCTGGTATTGATAAGTGAGAGACCTATAGCACCAGAAATATTCTACTAAAATTTGTGTCCCCTGAATACATTGTTTTTGGAGCATTCTGTTTATGCAGAAGTGTGTCCATCTTATCACAAATTCCTCATTAGTGAAGAAGCACTCACTGGAAAAGAGGAAAAACGTTCAAAGGCGGACATCCCTGCTGGGAACTAACTTTCAAACCATGGGCAGACAGAGCCATCTGGCTTTCAGCTTGGTAACCACATGCTTGGATGTTTAAAAATCCTTATTTAGTCACTACTGTGATTCAGATGTTTTTACAGAAACAAGCCAGTGGCACGCTCTTCTTAGGGTTGGATTTAGAGCATGTGAGTTTGCTCTTGAAGCTCATTATCATCTTACTTACCTGCTGACAGATCCTTGTTAGAGTAAAGACAAAACTAAAAAGAAGTCCAGGAGCCAGAAATGACAAGGAAATAGAGGAAGGAATAAATTAAGTGTGTTGTGAAGCTAAAATTTTTCATTGACCAAATTTGGCATTCTCTGACTGTGGTGGTTTGAATGAAAATGTCCTCCCCTATGCCCACATATTAGAATGCTTGGTTTGTAGTTGGTAGAACTTTTTAAAGAAGGATTAGGAGGTGTGGCCTTGTTGGGGAGGTGTGACACAGGGGTGGCTTTGAGTCTTCAAAAGGTTCCTACTATCCCTAGTATGTTCTCTGCCTCCTACTTATGGATCAAGATGTAAGATCTCTGCTGTTGCTCGAACTGCCTGCCACCATGCCTTTGCTCCACCATCATACTCTTTCTTAACTCTCTGAAACCATAAACCCAAGTAAACTCTTTCTTTTATAAGTTGCCTAGGTCATGGTGTTTTATCACAACAGTAGAAAAATAACCAATATTCTAAATATTAAACATTCCCTTTACCTTTATCCACAGAGCCATCTTGATGGTGCTGTGGAATAATCCGTTTGTACACTGTGAAGATTTGTTACTCGGATTGGTCTAATAAAAAGCAGACTGGCTCATAGCTAGCAGTATAGGTGGGACAGAGGCTGGAAAGAAGAACGGTGGAGTCAGAGGAGTTGCCAGTCAGACACAGAGGGAACATGACATGCTGGAGGACAGGTAAAGCCATGAGCTATGTGGCAGCACATAGATGCATAGAAATGGGTTCATTTAAGTTGTAAGAGCTAGTTAGTAATAAGCCCGAGCTATTGACTGAGCATTTATAATTAATATTAAGTCTCTTGTGATTTGGGAGTAACTACTGGGACACAGGAAAACTCTGCCTATATGATGGGTCTATGCTTTTTCTTTTGTCGGTACCAGTAGTTGAACATTCTACCACTGAACTACAGTCAGCTAATGCCTACATATTTTACTTTGTCAGTCTTCAAATAGAGGTCAACAAATAAGGCGAAAGAAGAGGTGGAAGAAGACAATATCATACTAATAGTCATTTGAAATTGCTATTGAGTATAGAACAGCCATTCAGACGTCTCTGATCTTCACGGGGGGGTCACAAAATCTATGGGACAATGTAGAATAAGATGATGTTAAGCTCTTTGGACACTTTGGGGGGCCTGCCAAATGAATCATACACACAGAGGCTTATTCTTAGTTATAACCACCTGGCTTTATTTTGGCTTGTTTCTTGACCACTTTTCTTAACTTATATTCTCCTATCTGCCCTTTTGCTTCTGAGCTTTCCGGTTCTCTTACTTCTGTAAATCTTACTCTGTAGATTACTGTGTAGCTGGATGGCTGGCCGCTGATGCCCTCCTTCTTGGGCTACTACCCCAAACTCCCTTTCTCCCAGATTTCTCCTTTTATATCTCCTCTCTGCCTGCCAGCCCCACCTATCCTTTCTCCTGCATTGCTATTGGATGCTCAGTTCATTATTAGACCATCAGGTGTTCAAGACAGGGAAAATATCACAGTTTCACAGAGTTAAAGAAATGCAACATAAACAAAAGTAACACATCTTAAAATAGTATTTCCAACAGGATAATGCTGTAGAACTTCGCATTCAGAGCCTGTGATATAGTCCGCAGGGGTAGTATACGATTGAGAGACTCTTGCCAGAAACCTGCTCCACGATACCTTAAATAAATCTTGGTATAGCACCTTTGGCATATCATACAAGTTAATATGTTGTTAGATTCCTGTAAACATAAATGCATCCTGTTTTGATTTTCTCTTTGAGACAGTATTTCTCTGTGTAGCCCTGGCTGTCCTGGAACTCACTCCATAGATCATGCTGGTCTTGACCTCAGAGATTGACCTGCCTCTGCTGGGATTAAAGGTATGTGCCACCATGCCTGACTTAATGCATGCTTCTTAACTGGGACCCAAATGGTAATTTAGGAACACTTTTGCTCCCTTTAGCATTTTGAGACAAGGTCTTCGCATATATCCTAGGCTGGATTTGAACTTACAGCTGTCCTCCTGCCTCTGCTTCCCGAATGATAATTACAGGCTTGCCACACAACACATTAATCTGGAAACAATTTTGATCGTCATATCTGGGAGCAGGGATGCTAGTGGAAGCATCTCACAATGCATAGGACAACCCCACTATGACTTGCCCCAACTGTCAGCAGTGCTGAGGCTGAGAAGCCCTGGTGCCAGTGACAGAAGAACCCTGGAGAGAACTGTCAATGTAGCAGGACAGCAGAATCTCCTGAAAGTTTGGAATTCTACCCTGGTGTCTTAGAGTTTTACTGCTGGGAAGAGACACCATGACCACGGCAACTCTTATAAAGAAAACATTTAACTGGGGTGTCTCATTTGACAGTTTCAGAGGTTCAGTCCATTGTCATCATGACGAGGAGCATGGCAGCATTCAGGCAGACATAGTGCTGGAGTAGCTGAAAGTCCTACATCTTGCAGGCAACAGGAAATCACTAACTGTGACACTAAGGGAAATTTAAGGACAAGACCCCAAAGCCCGCCCCCACAGTGACACACTTCCTCCAGCAAGGCCATACCCACTCCAACAAAGCCACACCTCCTAATAGTGCCCCTTCCTATGAGATTATGGGGGCCAATCACACTCAGGCTCCCACACATGGGAAACGATAACTTGGAGGTTATTATGTATTAGCTACTTCACACCGGTGTGAAGAAAATACCTGACAGAAACAACTTAATGGATGAAATACTGATTTGCTTAGAGTTCAGAGGACTTAGCAGATGAAGGTGTGGAGAGGCATGATGGGGCAGATTGCTCTTCATCACAGCGGGCATGCTAGTCTGCTTTCGGTTGCTGTAACAAACACCATGACCAAAAGCAACATTGAGAGGACAGGTTTATTTGTCTTACACTTCCAGGTCACGGTCCATTGAAAAAAGTCGGGGCAACAGCTGAAGCAGAAACTGTGGAAGAACACTACTTACTGGCTCACTTGTCCCTACATTTAAAAAAAAAATACAGTTCAGGACTACCTGACCAAGGAATAGTTGCTCCTACATTGGGCTGAACCCTCCCACATTAATAAATAATTAGGACAGCACCCCAGAGACCCAGCCATCAGCTAATCATATCTGAGCTCTTCCCCCATCTCTGGTAACTTTCGGTTGTGTAAAATTGCCATCGAAAACTAACTAGAAGAGCCAGGTAGGAAGCAGGATTGGAGGCAGGGTGATGGAGAGGAGATTCAGCCAGCCCTAGGATAATACTCCTGCTACATCTTTCCCACCAGCTATTCACCACCTCCCAAACTTTTCAGAAGCTTCTAAAATGGTACCACCAACTGGGAATTAAGCACTCAAATCATGAGCCTGTGGGGGACATTTCAGAATCAAACTACAGCAGAAGGACACTCTTGATTATCAATATCTATGGCTTGATGCCTTGTCACCGAAAGCAAGTGACAGAAGAGGCCCTGGCTAGAGCAATCCTGGTCAGCCTAAGCTCTCACACCTTGAGAAGAGGCCACAGGTCAACCAGGGCAACCCAGACTCTTCATTTGGACCTTACTCATTCTCTCTGCACAATCAGGGGACTTTGTGATCTCACTTCCTGATCATATCAGAGGACTCAGTGGGCTAAGGTGAGAGATGAAAGGGTAAGCAGAGGTGCAGTAGATTAGCAGCAGCAGATACAAACGCACCGATGTTTGAAGAGTCACACTCTCATAGGAATCTAATGGGAGGGCAGTGCTGTCACAGCTAAGTGGTTGGGATGAGGAGATGGCTCAGTGGTTAGAGCCCTTGCCACGTGAGCATGAGGATCAAGCTGGGTTTTCAGGATCCATGGAAATTCAGCGTGGGTTTGGGGCCTTTCTGCAGTTCCAGTGCTGAGGAAGCTGAGACAGGCATCCCTGGAGCAAGCTGGCTAGGAGGCAACTGAGACCCTACCTCAATGAACAAGCAGTTGGAGAATTGATCCTTCTTATCAACCCCAGGGCTCCTCAAACATGTGCACACATGTGTCTACATACACACGCACACTACATACACATACACATGTGGAGAAAAAAGGAACCCTAGATGTTGTTTTCATGAAGTTAGCTTTTCACTGCTTTATGTGTCTACCCCTAAGGAGTATGGAGAGGGAGGAGCTATCTCTGCCACAGCAATAATCATTTTCAGGAGCAGAAGACAAAAGCAACACTGTCCCGAACTTTCCCATAAAATATGCAGTCTTCTGAGGGAGGTAGGCATTCCCTCAGTCCCGGGCCAGAAGTCTTCTGTGGAACACAGGGCTGGGAAACAAGTTACCAGTCCGGCATGTTTTGGAAACTTCCTTCAGCAAGGCCAAGCGGAAGGATAGGCTTCAGGTTGTGGAGAGAGGACAAACATACAGGATTCTTGTCACCTACTTTAAGAGTCTCCTTTGGGGGTCTGTAACTAGGTAGTGCCTATGAACAAGAGAACTACATTATGGCTGGACGACCATTCTCTCTAATGGAAAATCTGGAGGAATGCCAAGTTTTACTTTCTGTATGTTTGGAGACATTGTTTCACTTTATAGCCTAGGCTGGTCTCAACTCTTGATAATCCTTCTGTTTTAGCCTCCCAAATTCTGGGATTACAATCATGAGCCACCGCACCTGTCTAGACCTTGTATTTCTAAGTTCTCCACAGTATAAATGGCTTTTAAAATATAAGGTTTACATGCACAACGAAGCTTGTGAATGGGAAAACTGTATAGTATCAAGCCGGGACATTTACTCTCACGGGTGTGTCCAACCTGGCAGCAAATGGCCCAGGATAATAATAAATACAGCCTGACACAAAAACTGTAAACTTAAAACATTTTGAGATTTTTTTTTTCCTTTTTGTAATTCGATTGAGCGGTTCTCCAGTGTAAACTTTGTATATGACAAGGTCACAGTAACGCGTTGCAATCTCAAAAGATTGAGCACTCACGCCTGCAAGAGACTGGGACCTAGGATAGCTTCATCAGAACGCTTTCTTTTCTTTCTTTCTTTTTTTGTTGTATTTTATAGCGCTGTTGAGCCTGGACTACATTTCCCAGGAGACCCCATTGCTAAGACTCATTCAGGATTGGGTAAAACAGTGAGGAAGTGATTTCGGGTCGCCCAGCAACGGGCGGAGTCCTGCACCCTGACTGGGTGAGCACGCCCCTTCCAGCGGGTGAAGACGCTTATTCCAGTTTCTGAGCCGTTCCAGTCTTTCCTTCCAGCTGCAAGGCCGTTCCGTCTCTCCTGCGCTTCCACCGCCTCTGTCTCTGTCTGTCTCTCTGTCTGTCTCTCTCTCTCTCTGTCTCTCTTCTCTCTCTCTGTCTCTCTCTGTCTCTCTCTCTCTGTCTCTCTCTCTCTCTCTCTCTCTCGTTCTCTTCAGGCTCCGCCCCTTTTCCCGCTAGTCGCTGAGAAAAACAGGAAACTGGATTACAGCTGCGGATCGGCTGGGCTTGTAGTGCGCAGGCGCGAGCGGTGGGGGGGCACCCTGAGACGCGCGGCGGCGCGGTTGAAGGCAGAGTGAGTTGCTGAGGGGGACCAGGCGATTACTCTTGTCTTCCCCATGGCAGCTCTCCGCTACGCCGGCCTGGACGACACGGACAGCGAGGATGAGCTGCCTCCCGGCTGGGAGGAGAGAACCACCAAGGACGGCTGGGTGTACTACGCCAAGTAAGCGGCCTGGAGCGGCGCCCCCGGGACCCGTGTCCTGCGAGGCCTGGACCCTGCGCTGTGCAGCCCGGCGGGCACGCGCATCCAGATCGCCAGCCACCTGTCCCCGGGTCCCCACCGCTGCGGGCTCAGGGTCAAGACCGGGCCACATGGCCGCCTGCAGCACGCCCCCTGCTGCTCACGAGGTGCCACTGCTCGGTGCGGTGCTGGCTCAGAGGTCTTAAGAGGAAATAGAGCAAACTTCCAAGCCCAGCTCCCGCCAAGGCGACCCTTGGAGGCCCCAGCAGTCTGCAATTTTTAAACAGAGGTCCTGGGTGGCTCACCGTGGTTTCCCAGGGAAGTTTTGGGAAAGTTTCCGCAGCAGAGCCTTTCTCCATTCCTAACCGTGACCTTGGGCCACTGAAAGCCCTGGCTGAGTCTGTTTTCCCCATCAGTAAATTGAGTTGACACAAGAACACATCTAGTGCTGTACATAAGGCACACAGTGGAGAGGCTGGCGGGTTGCAGATCTCCCGCCCAGCCGCCATTAGCTGGACTGTATCTGTGGTAAAGTTGCTTAGGCCTGATGTTGGAATTACCTGTGTGGTCTCTCCCTCTTCCTACCCCCTTTTTCTGAGACAGGATCTCTCTATGTAAATCGGGCTGGCCTGGAACCAGTTTAATAGACCAGGCTAGGCTCTGATTTTTGCAGATCCACCTGCCTTTACAGGGCCTCATTGTGTACGTAGGCCTGGGTTACCCCGACCATCCAACCCCAGTATCTGGGTAGTGTCTTATATATAGACATCGAGTTTCTACAGAGAACCTACTACAACTCTATCGTTGGGAGATTCCATTTTCAACAAGTAATATGTATTTAATGTGCAAAATAATGGGTTTTTGATAGTTAGGGGTCTCAGTCAGGTTCGTTTTCTCTGCCAGTTAAAGAATTAAAGAATTAAAAGGCAGGAAAAACTCCAGTGCTACAGGTAGCAGTGGAGAAATCTCCAATACCCTAAACAGCAGCAGACAGAATCAACAGTTGAAGGGCGTTTATGGAGCATGGGGACACATTCACACAGCAGACACACATAGAGAAAAAGACCCTCTGCAAAGCAGAGGGGTGACGTTGGAAGCCCCCCCAAATATCTAGGCTCTTTTTGAGGGTTCATTTTCTCTCTTTAAAGTCTTTGAAGAGCTTTCCTTCCCTAATATAAGAGCTGGTCAGATTAAAGAAAGATAAGATGGTTGGTTGACCCACAACTCTTGGGTAACATGCCCTGATTTGACCTTGATCTGATTGAGCATCACCAAGGGCCTGCTAAGAACAGCAAAAAGCCGCCTTTGTTTTTTTGCCAGGCTTTTGTCTCAGGTTAGGAGGGTGAGGAAGAAGCTGGCCTTTGGAAGTTCACCACCTTTGTTACCTAGCCATGGCTCCTCTCCCTGTCTCTCTGCCTACCAAGGAGTCTGTCTCCCTCCTAGTCCCCCGAGTCCCTGCTGTCTTTTTTCATATGTATACTGTGAACTTTCATAGTGGTCAATATCCCATTACTCTTTTTTTGTCCCACCCCCGATTTTCTTCCTCTTCTAAAATACTTCCCCATTCCTTCCTTCTTTTCTTCCTTCCTCTCCTTTCTCTCTGTCTCTCTGTCTCTCTCTCTCTCTCTGTTTTTTTTCCAAGACAAGGTTTCTCACCTGCTTCTTCCTCCCCAGTGCTGGGATTAAAGGTGGGCGCCACCACCACCCGGCCCCCTCTGCTTTCTTATGTGTTTGTAAAATATCTTTTTAAACAGGGTCTCATGTAGTCCAGGCTGGCCGAGGTTGAGCTCCTGAGTCTCCTTTCTTCACTTCCTGAGTTCTGGCAGGGGTCAACAAGTGTGCATGAACATACCTGGCTTTATGTTTTTAAAATGTAGGAGAATCAATCTTTTTAAAGCATTTCACATGAGTCTTTTATCACTTGGCTTTCAGAAAGCAAGTTATTATAATAACACGTGTAATTTGTATTTTTAGTTTTTAATATTTAACTAAAAACTTTAACTCCCAGAGCTCCTCTAGCCTCTGGGATTAGTGGCGTGTGTTATAGTTTTGTTTGTCCAGCAGTGTTTCTTGTAGCCCATGCTTGCCTAGAATTCTTTATGTAGCCAGGGATGATATTAAAAATTCCTCCTGCCTCCACATGTTTCATCACCCTACTTGGTTTCAGGAAAAGTTTAAAGATAACTTTCCTGGCTTATTATCAAATTAGGTCTTAGTTTGCACCTTAGAATCTCTCCATTGATAGGCTGTAAACTTTCCATAAGATTTTTTAGCTACTCAAGGGTATGAGTCACTCCTGTCCCTGGTGGCCAGCTAGACAGAAACAGAAAACAAGAAGGCTCTGAGAATTTATTCCTTCAAGTGTATAGCGCCCTGAAGAGCCAGGCCCCTTGTGGGCACTGGTGATGTTCAGCTAAGTGAGGTGCATCTGTCATCATTTAAAGGAGCTCCCCAAGACCGGACGGATGGCTTGTAATTAGTAGCTCCAGTGCATCGAGTCTGTCCAGCAGGAGGTGTGTGTAAGTGGGCAAGGGAGGCTGCCTCAGAGAGGTGTCCTTGGCTTGTGTCTCAGAGCACAGGTGAAAGGTGGGTCTGTGTGGCAGGAAGTCAGCCAGGTGGCGGGGACAGTGGGAGGAAGGATCCCAGGCAGGGTAGGCCTCTGTCTGTGGTGCAGGGTTGTAAAGCCGAAGACTGTCGTGGAAGGAATCAATTTGCAGAAGCCCTTCTGTGCTTTACTCTGTTGTCAGACTCTGGAGCCCACCGATGTGATGATCTGGAGCCAGGGAGTGACGTTGAGTTTGTGTCTTTAGAAGGTACGAGTGGCTCTGGAGAAGTAAGTGTTGATTGTTTGAGCAGGAGGTTCAGGGTCATGCCAATGAACCTGCATTTGCCGCTCCTACCTGGACCTCTGTGTGCAGTCTCTGCCCTAGAGGCCTGTCCATGCCGTGCCAACCACCTGTACTTCCACTGCGTTTGGTTCTTGGCATCTAAATAGGCATCTTGTCAGCTGGTGATAAAGTAATACAGTTAGTTACTCTCCTTTTGAGCGTGGATTGAAGGAAGTGAATGCTTTGAATGCTTCCTTCATTGTCTCCTTGGTTCCCTGATGATCGGGTTCTTGTCACTGGCGGCAGATATTTCTAGCTTTTGATCCATACTCTATAGGAGAATGATCTATTACAGCTATACTTTGTTTTAAATTGGTTTATTAAATGTGAATCGAACAAATGTAAAGGATCAAATACCACATAGCAGATAGATAGAAGCCAGGAATAGCAAAGTACTATCCAGTGGAGTAGTCACAGGGCCCACCAGAAACAGTGGAGGAGCCCAGCTGAGCCAGAAGTAAAGTCACAGCTTTAAGTCAGATGTGTTCAACAGCAGCAGACATCTGGGAGCCCTGTGAGGGGCCCTCCTGGCACTCTCCTGGCACCTGCTCTCCATGGTAAGCTTCCTCTTACCCACAGACATTTTTATATTGTGGGGTAAGTCGCAGCTGAGGAAGGGCACTTAGGAATCTTCTAGCTGTGTTCAAGGACATGGTATTTTTTTTAAAATACCCTTAGCTGTCTTCTGTTTCTTTTCTTTCTGTCACAGACTAGGGAGCCCATCAGTCTCTTGGGGGCTTTTGGAGGACACTTGAAATAAACATGCTAGAGCCCGGGGTAACGGAAGCCTCCTTGATACAAGAGTCCGCTTTCAGTGAGCTTGGACAGCACATGACAGCTTACCAGTAGAATATATTACAGTTTACCACCTTATTATAATGATTCTCCATGGGACCATTTGAGCAGTGTCCTCATAGCAGCCCCATTCTGCAAGTGACAGGAAGTGATGGCTGAGAGGTGGGGTGAGTGGACTAGTGGTGCATAGGGACTGTCCTGTCAGATCTAGTGTTCACAGATCCACCGTCATCTTGTTATAGCCCGATGACCTGTGCTGCCATCGTACTGCGTTCTTAATGTCCTTTTGGGTGTGCTCAGGACCCATTGAGTTATGAGACACTGAAGTTACACCTGAGGTCAGAACACACATTTAAAACTGTGTGTGTGTGTGTGTGTGTGTGTGTGTATGTGTGTGTGTATGTGTGTGTGTATGTATGTGTGTGTGTATGTGTGTGTGTGTATGTGTGTGTGTGTGTATATGTGTGTGTGTGTATATGTGTGTGTGTGTGTGTATATGTGTGTGTGTGTGTGTTGACAGTGCGTGCATTTCATGGCATTCTGGTGGAGGTCAGAGGACACTATTCAGGAGCTTGTTCTCTATGCTCACCGCTGGATCCAGGCAGCAAATTTGTGTCAGGATTGCATAGCAACCACTTTTACCTCTTGAGCCAGTTTTCCAGCCCAGAATGTACATTTTTTAAGTCACTTCTGTAATTTTAGTACTTAGGCAGTAGAGACAGTAGAATTAAGTGTTTAATGTCATCTCTGGCTACATAGTGAGTTCAGGCCAGCCCAGGCTGCATAAAACCTTGTCTCCAAACAACAACAACAAACCAAAGCAAAAAGAACAAGGAAAATAAACATTAAAAAAGATTAGCATTAACAATACTATATTTAAGCTACATTTAATATTTAATTGTGAGCATTATAAACCAGACACTGAAGTTTGTCAGTTTGTCCTTAAATTAAGGGAAAAGAAATACAAAATGTCTTTGTGACTCACAGAGCTTTGCAAAGCTGACTCATCGCTGGGACCCAGTCCCTCCTCGCCCTCCCACTGTTCTCCCCACCTGGCCTGCAAAATTCCTTCAGGTCTGGGGCCCTGAACCTGATGTAGCCAGGAACATTTCTGCTCTGACTGCTTCTTTCTGCACCTCTTCTTACTACTCCAGCTCTATCTGGGAGAGACACAATTTAATACAGTGATTAGTCTTTAGCCATGTTAACGTATCCTGTTGTGGTCTCTGTTTCAGCCACACCGAGGAAAAGACACAGTGGGAACATCCGAAAACCGGCAAAAGAAAACGAGTTGCAGGAGGTCTGTATGTCGGAAGCCCAGAATCCTGAGTCTGTGACATTGATGAGCTAGGGAAGGTGTCACAGTGGTGAGGTAGCGGTTGACCCTGACATTCTGGGAAGGCTGTCTGCTGGGTGACCATCAAGGAATAAGACTCTCAGTCTGAGAGTCTAGTGGGGGTTTGGCGGGAGAGCAGAGAAGATCTTGAGATGGACAGGAGGATGCCTTATGGCCTTAAACAAAAGATTGCTGAAATAGTTGAGGCCTTTGCCTTGCTGGGTTTCTCTGTAGTTGCATCACGTGGGTAATTGCTCTTGGTGTAGGCTGTGGAGGCAAATGTCAGGTTTTTACAAAACCATGACTTCTAGGTGCTTCTGCACAAGTACACAATCCGTGGAATAGAAGAAGTATTGAATAAAAACAAGAGGCGTTGAAGCTGCGTGGCCTCAGTGGGTTTAGGGTCTAGTTGAAGACAGATGATCTGGTTCCTGAAGATGATGGGATGGCTCTAAAACATGGCACAAGTCAGCACCGCACCGGTCAGTGTCTGGTGTACTTGTAGACGTGGTTGTGGTCTTCGGGAACTCACGCTCACAGGAGCAGCTGCTGAGGCTCGCAGGAAGAGGTGGAGCCGAGTGAACGCTGAAGGGTGATCAAGAGTGTAACAGGATTTTAGCTAAATCAGAGGCAGAAATGTGCATTCTAGGTGGGATACTGGGCCTTC
Source organism: Ondatra zibethicus (assembly GCA_004026605.1). Lineage (NCBI taxonomy): Eukaryota > Metazoa > Chordata > Mammalia > Rodentia > Cricetidae > Ondatra > Ondatra zibethicus. The sequence continues at coordinate 73,209 of PVIU01009281.1, forward strand.
TGTAGCCACCGCCCTGGGCCAGCTTGGCCCTTGACCTTGTGGCCCGAGGAAGCTGGTCCAGGGAGTTTAGGGTCCAGGAGATAAGAAGGATGACACTTCTTCCTGACCGTGGGACATGGCTTGGCTTCAGTCCACTACGCGTACAGCTGCCAATCTTTCTTGTGTTTCAGATTTGCCATATGGATGGGAGCAAGAGACTGATGAGAACGGACAACTGTTTTTTGTTGAGTAAGTGTCTATGTAGAAACATGGCCAGGTTGGCTTTGAAGAGGAATTTTCAATTATAATTCCCTACGCTGGGTGATCCTTGAAGTCATATATACCTGTGTTGTCAGCAGGAGTAACCATTTTCGCTGGCTTGGTGATTTTTGTTTGTTTGTTTCTTCCAATCTGCAGTTTTCCACCCTTTCTTTATACTAGGCCTTAGCAGTCCTGCTGTATCCGCAACCCTTGGAGCTGGGGTTACAGGTGTGCAACCATGGGATACCTGGCTTGTTGATAGATGCTGAGTTTCAAACTCCAGTCCTCATCATTGGGCACCAAGTGCCATTAACTGCTGTGCCATCTCCGGAACTCCTATTTTTCATATTTTTGTAACTACAGTGGCAGTGTTTGACCTCACCTGTTACTATCCCTGTAGGAATACTTACATTAGCAGGTTTACCTGAAGTAAACGGTTTGTCTGCAGACCTAATGAACTCCCTCCTGGCATGTCTCCTGCACTGGAGGCAGGTAGTCCAGGGCTTCTGAGCAGTCATTGGCAGCTCCAGCAGGGCAGCCTCCCTGGTGGGTGGATGGGTGGATATTCTCTACTGCCTATTAGATTATAAAGGGTTTCCTCTCCCTTGATCTATAAAAAATCTTTTCCATTATCAAAATAGAGATACCATTTCTTTATTTTTATGTTCCAAATATCCTTTTCCATGTTTTTCTTGGAGAACATGGCTGTAGAACTCTGAGACTCCCTGCAGCAAGACTCCTCCTGTGTATGCTCCTCCTGAGCACACACATGCCCATGAAGCTGTTCTCTGGGGTACCTTCCTCTTTATTGCCTAGAGCAGTGGTTCCAAGGTGGGATTCTCCAATCAGTATCCTTGGCAGCTCTTGAGAACTTATTCAATATACATATACTCAGATCTCCTACTATCTGAATTTCAACTTGGGGTGTGGTGGTGGCTGGCAGTCTGCCCTCCAGGGAATTCTGAAGCATGCTGGTTTGACTGGCCTACTACAGAGAGGGGTCAACTAAACTTGTCTGTAATGGATCAGAGATCATGTTTTAGGGTATGGCACTACATGGTTTCTGTTTTAATACAAAAATGATGCCCATTACTGTGTCCCAATAAAACTACAGAAGCAAGCTGTGGACACATCAGCCAGCTGCTGATCTATTTAAGAATGAGCATGGGTTTGCAAGCAGGCTGGAACAAGGTTTTCCTGGCTGGTTATTCTCTAGCCTGCTGCAGGCGTGTGCTGGGATATGCTCAACAACCAGCTCTTCAGGGAAAAGAAGTGTAGATTTGTTTCCATGTGCAAATGCTGTCACCATTGCTAGATCCAGTCAACCAAGGTGGAGTCGCTGAGGAGTGGAGATGACAGCACAGCCAGCACTGCCTAAAGTCAGTGTTGTCAGACAGGGCCTCACTAAGTTGCTCAGGCTGGCCTTGAAATTACAGTCCTCCTGTTAGCTGGGATTATAGGCCTGTGCCATGAAGCCCAGACATATACATTTTAAATCACAGCATTCTATGTATATCAGAAGGGTTCTTAATAGTTTTAAACATGTTTAGGACATTGCAATGTCTTTATCTCAGATTTCAAGAATACACATAATTCTTGTGTTACATTTTATATATTTAGAGAGTGTGTGTGTGCACGCATGCATGCACATCATGGCCATCAGGACTTGCAGGAGTTGATTGTTTCCTTTATCTCATAGGTTTTGGGAATTGAACTCAGTCAGGCTAGGGAGCAGGCACCTTTATCTGCTGAGCCATCTTGATGGCCCAAGAACACATTTAAAATGTAAAAATGGTATTAAAAGGAGTATCTGTATGTGCCAGTATATTTTAATGTTGTTTCCGTTAGTTCTAGATCAATTCCAAATCAAAAGTCGAGCACTTATAGGTGGCATGGCTATGGTCTTAAAATGCAAAATAGTAAAACGTTTTATAGTTATTAAAACTTCCATCATTTCCACTTTCTCCTTGTATAGCAGGGGTTTGGGACCTCGAAAAGCCCAGCAAAAGCACATAGACATGTATTGATGCGAGTGCCTGGCATATCTTACAGACAAATTTGTATTAACAAGAATTCAGTAGAAGCTTAGAGCCATCTCAGGAAGCTGCTCTGAGAGAAGAGGGGCCAAGTGTGTCATAGTACCTTCAAGTAGTTCTGAGAAGCTTCCATGGCTGTGTTCCAGGCAGGAATATTGTCTCTGGAGGTTAGAAGATAGATCAAATGGGTTCTGGATCTGTCCATGTTTGACAGTAAGCCTTTTGGTGCAAGAATCTGCCTGAAGTATTAGAGTATCTTGTATTTGGAGATGCTGGTCCTTGCTGTATAGAGTTCAATGCCCACCCTGTTTTATTTATGCAGCCACATAAATAAAAGAACTACCTACTTGGACCCAAGATTGGCATTTACTGTGGATGATAATCCAACAAAGCCAACCACCAGACAGAGATATGATGGCAGCACCACCGCCATGGAGATCCTGCAGGGCCGAGACTTCACGGGGAAGGTGGTCCTGGTTACCGGCGCGAATTCAGGAATAGGTAGGCCCGTACCTTACTGCCGTCCTATTTTACTCCTTTGGTTTTTTGGGAGTGCTTCAGTGAACTCCATTTAAATGTAAAACTGTAGTGAAACTTTGGTAGTGAAGCTCCAGTTTCAAGATGGTCATATAGCCTTCTGAGCTGTTGTTTCCTTAGAATCGCAGCCTCTCTCAACCCCAGTGTTCCGGTGGGAGGCTGTGTGGGACCTGACCTTGAAGTTGCTCAAAGCTGAGAAGTCAGCAAAAGGCTGTGGCTATTTTGGTACTCAGGGGCTGGAGACAACAGGGTCTAGCTAAGAGTCTTTGACCCGGTCTGTGTGGTGCATGGATGTATTCCAATTACCTGGGTTATTCAAACCAAAATTGATTGGTAATGGGATACTGGACAACAGCAGATTGTGACTTTGGATCCAAGGGTACTGTAGGTTTCCACTGGTCATTGAGCCTATCATTTTCTTTTGGTAACCGTATCTTGTTTCTTCATAAAACTGGAGAATTTGTCCTTGTCTTCACCTCTGTAGCAACCCTCCTCCTAATTGCCACTGTTTAACCACAGTGGCCATGGTGAGGTCAGTGGCTTCCCGGGCTGGTGCAGCAGTAGCAATGAGGCAGACGTTTGTGCCATCCTGAGAGATGGTTTTATTTTGTTTTGGTTCATTGCCATCTGACATTAGCATCTGAATGGCTTTGAGGTCGGATATGCAACTTCAGTTTGAAGAACAGAGCTGCATCCAGCTGTCCTCTGTTAGGTTTCTCTCCGTCCATCTCTCTATCATCTATCACAGTGACCCCTCATGACCTGTCTCATGAGCTTTTCTCTATTCTCCTTTCTGTTTTTGGAGTCTCCAGTGTCCTTTTCCAGCAAGCGTAGGAGGTGAAGTACCATAGTGGATCGGTCAGTGCGCTGTGTGGCAGGCTCTCAGAGCTTGAGATCACCATCCCAGATATGGTTAGAATCTTGACCGTACTCCTGCTAAGGTAAAGGGACAAAGGAAATTTTTCTAAAGAAATAGCAAGCAAGTTCCTTAAAAATCACCTCCCAAACCCCATCTCAGCTCAGAATACATTCCGTGCAGCTCTTTCAGTCTCTGCCTTGGGTAAACCTGGAGAAGTGCCATGCTGCCAGTGGAGCTGCAGTGCACTGTTACAGTTCTGAGCGCAGACCCAGGATGCTGCCAGTGGAGCTGCAGTGCACTGCTACAGTTCTGAGCGCGGACCCAGGATGCTGCCAGTGGAGCTGCAGTGCACTGCTACAGTTCTGAGCGCGGACCCAGGATGCTGCCAGTGGAGCTGCAGTGCACTGCTACAGTTCTGAGCGCGGACCCAGGATGCTGCCAGTGGAGCTGCAGTGCACTGCTAC